>VZTX01010660.1:228383-245040 GCA_013400915.1 Pardalotus punctatus | reverse complement strand
CTATGGCTTATAAATGGGGGGGTGGGAGGGAAGTCCCTTTTTTCTTTCTTTCTTTTCTGATGAAATATTGGCTAAATGCAATGTCAAGTTGAGGGGGGAAAAAAGCATCCGAAAGCCAAGTGAACCCAGATGTACTTTAAACCCTCTCACACATCATTCATTTTGAAGAATTCTTGGTGTTTTTCCTTTCCTGATTGAAGGAAGTGATACCGAAATCACCCTCTACTTAGAAAAATAAATGTTCTTAGTGAACATGCTAATCCCTGCAGCAGCCAGCCTCGGGCCAAGTGGCACTTCCAAGCAGGAGTAGAGGCCCTGGCCCCAGCCCTGAAAGAGAGATGGGCTCACCACAGTCTCCTGGAAAGCGCCAGAGTCATTATTGAATGTCTAAACCCCAACCTTTAACAGAAAGCCAGTTCTTGCAGGCTTGAGAGCCTCGATGCATGCAAGAAAAGGTTGGGAGTATTTCCCCTGCATGGTAAACAGGATTTTTCCCATGCTGAGGGAACAGTGGCATCTGGTGTTCGCTGGGCTCTCCTACAGCCGCCGCTTCCCAGGCTCTGCTGGAACCTTCCCTGGGCATGGGCAGGGTTTGGCTCTCCAGTGGCACCTGGGACATGCAGGATGCCCAAAACATCTCCCCAAAGATCGTGAGGAGGACTCAAGCCCACCTGAATGACAGCTGGAGGCCTGGGTGGTGCATTAAACCCCAAATAACTTCTAGTGAAGAAGGGAATTGCTCTGTCAAGGCAGGAATTTCAGGACTGTGGTGCATCTCCCTGATATTTTCTATGTAATTTAGAAGAGGTGAATTACTCTCTGCATTTTGCTAAGTGAAATATGGTTTATCAGTCTATCTTTAGTGCATAAAAGGACATTTCCTACAGAGGTGGATGAAATGACCGACTTGAACTTGGATCTATATGGAAGCAATTTCTGCTGCTTTCTGGAATTTTTCAAGTTGCAGATATTTAAAAGCTCTGGGTGATTCTACTTCACCAAAGGCTGTTCTGCAATATTTTCAGGATACCCTATGACCAGTTTTATCTGGGACTGACAGACGTTTTTCTGTTCCTGATGTGATCGGTCCACACACACGAGTTCCTGAGCCTGGTTACTCCTCCCTGAGTGTGGAAAGGAGCGGCTCTGCTCAGATCCAATGCTCTTGCAAATTACAGTGCTCCTGCAAATTCCTGCTCCTCCTGGTGGCTGCACTCAGAAACTCCGTGCTTTCCCTGCACGGGGCCTTATTTCCTTAGCTAAACTCATTCAGAGATGCTGATTATTGTCCCTTTTGGGCAGCTTGCCCTATTAAATGACAGCAAAATGCATTTTGGTGACATCAGGACTGGTTTCACAGCTGTGACAGCGAGGGGTGGCTCTGCTGCTCACTGACTTCTGTGGTCACAACAAGCAGCACAGATGAAAGGATCTCATCTTCTTGGCCCTGACGTTTCCAGACTCATCAGATGGTTTTAAATAATGCACAGCACCGTGAGTGACAGTGTGCCAAGGGCTGGCTTTTGGGTGGCATCACACACCTCGGTGCAGCGCTCCTCAGACCGACAGATCTCTCTGTTCCCCAACAATTTGTTCAAATCAAACCCTTGATTTGTTGTGCACCCAAGTTTGTTTTCTATAAAAACACAGGTTTTCCAAAGGGCAGCTGAACTCCTGCTAGAAAAAAAATAAATCAGTAGGAAATGGGCACCTAATGCCAAATCCCACTGAAATTAAATTTGATCCCCATCATATCTTACAAAGACTTTGGTCTTAAACTGGCAAATGACCCTACTCTTGTAAGTCAACAGGCAATTTAAAGTGTGTGGAGAACAAGCTGCAGAGGCTGTACAAATGTCCCAACCCTTCTGCTATCAGCAGTCAACATAAACATTGTTACCTGAATAGGTTTACAGAGAAAATAAGAAAGGCTGGTTTTGTAATGTTTTCTTTATTATACTCAGCTTTCACTGCTGTTCTGAGTTGACAAAAATGTTTCCCAGGAAGACTGACAAACAGAAACAATTCAATTTTGTTTTTCCAACACCATAGATATAAACAAATAAAAGCTCTGGTTTGCTACTTTGGGAGGTCCTGTATAACCAGCATTTTCAACTGGCCAATTAGCAGCATGTGTGTTAACCAGTGAAGAACTTCCACTTGTTTTTAAATTATCAAATCCAGTGTTTTAAAAATTATTGCTCATTATCAGACAAAACCCCAAGACAAAAAGGATGTTCATTATACCATCCCTGCTGGTAATGAGGATTTTTATACTAACAGTACATGCAGCTTTGTGGTGGGGTTGTTTAGGCAATTAAGACTGAAAACTTTTCAAAATTGATTGAGATGCTGGGCAACCAATCTGAGGATGTTCCAGGAGCCAAATTCTCAGCAGCTCTGACCTTGGCACCTTCCCAACTCTACCTTCTTCTAAGACGTCAAGCTGAGCACTCCTGACAAAAACATCCCCCAACCGCTAATGGCTGGGGATGGAGCACCCAGCTGTGACACTGCTCCAAGGCTTTGCTGTCTGGAATTAAATCCTATCCCAGCCACACACTGCTCCTGCCCCTTTCCCAAATCCCCTAGGACCCGCTGGTGTGGCTGCCGTGGGCTGGGGGTGAGGAAGAGGACAGCGTGCAGAGACACTTGACAGAGTTGTAGATGCTGGAGGTGTTTTTCCTCTCTCGCTGCTCCTCGTGGCTGGCAGGCTCGAGGGAGGGGACAGTGGCAGGTACCAGTGGAAGGTGGAAAGCTGGATCTCCTCGCAGCCCTCGGAACAAGAGGCACCTCAAGCTTTGCAGTTCCTGGCAGCAATGCCTTGTGTGGCAGATCCTCCCCGTGCCTATGGCATACACTGTTGGCCAGTGGTGTCTCACCCGGGCTACTCCAGGGCAGTTCTCACTCCCTCGTGCCCGGGAGCACCTTGGGGCCAGCATCCCCCTCCCGTGTGCTCCCGCTGGGCACGGCTCACTGGCCTCCCTGCCCTGCTCTGGCTGCCCACTCGCTTCTCCACAGGGAAACAAGGAGGGCACTCTTTGTGCTGACCCCCGGGCAGAGGAGCCTGTCCCGGAGCGCTGTCCGTGTCACGCCGGTGAGGGTGAGGCACATTCCTCAGGGCACCACGGCAGGGACGCTCTGCGGGGCCCTCGGGCCCTCGTCCCCTCTGTCCGGGCCGGGCCGCTTGGGATACACCGCGCTGGCCATCTTGAAGAACTCATCTGCAGCGTCCAGGGCGATGAGCCGGTCCTGCCGAACAACGGGAGTGACGGTCACTATGGGATGTTCCAGGCACACCCCTGCCCGGGGCCCTCCCTCCACAGCCACTCTCAGGCTAGGTAAGGTGTTAGGTCTCATCTTTCCCCACTTTGCATATAGGATGCAAGAACATCCAGTGGCACGGAACTTGCAGAGGGGTGTGGAATTCATGGTGCTGCAACACTGGCATTTCCAAGGAAACTGAACAGCCAAACTGCAACTGCAACATCTGACAGGATCGCCCCAGGTGCCACTGTGTATCTGAGCATCCTCTGCTTCACCTGCTCTCTTCCTCAACCCGAGCTCCCTGCAGGGCTGGGATAACAGGAGGGAAGGTGTGCTTGGAGTACTCACCACCACAAAGAGGTAGCGCTCAGAAAGCTCCCAGCTGGTCGGGAAGATGTTTGTCTCTTCTGAGAGCTTTAACAAGATGTCCCGAGCTTTGCTCATGTTCTGAGAGTCGCTGATGATGCTGAGCTTGGTCACTGACAAGAGGGAATCTGCTTCCTTCTGGAAACCTGGGAAGGAGATTTGTTACAGAAATAAGTCAAACATGAGAGCAGGGTCACCCCCGAGCCCTTCAAGCTCTTGAAAGGTTCCTTATTCTCCCACCATCCCTACATCCTAAAACAAACCAGCACTCCCTCGGCAGGCCGTGGGACAGGTACAGACTTGCTGGTGGGCAAAATAAATCTCAAAAATATTCACAGCGATTTCCTTTCTGGTTTTCCTGAGAAAAAGTGTGTGAACATGAACAACCCAGGGTGTTGATTCAGCTCTTCCATGTTCTTGATGCCGCCAGAGCTTTCAGGGCTGGTGGGGCTTCCTAAGCACCCCAGTGACTACCCCTATATCTTGTTGGGAGGTAATGGGGATAAAACCTGTGGCAGTACTGAATGCCAGGCTAATTGTTGCTACAGCCGTCAGTATCGATTACAGGAAGAGTATCCAGGGAAGGAAAGGGGGGCAGAATGAATGCAGGGGTCTTTAAATGCAATGGCTACCGTTAACTCTTTGTTCAGCTCCACAGGACTGGTGGTCATGCATCTCACATGAAAATACTTGTGGGTAAGAGTGGTGGGCTTATGACTAAAGCACAGGCTTAGATAACAGAAGATAGCAGGTTTCACATCTGGTTGCTCATTTAGCTTCACTGAGGCCAAACGATCCCGTGGCCTTGAGCTTCCCCAGCCTTTGCAAAACATCTTCAGAACCAAGGCAGATGTGAGGGGGGTGTGGGAGAGCCTTTGTGAGCCTGCAGTAGGAGATGGAAGGATGCCAAGTGATCCCTCCCATGCTTGGCCTGCACAGGCTGTGCAAGCACCTGGGTGGAGACGAGGGCTGACACCTCGTTCTGGAGTCATGATGTTCCTCCCACCCACATACGAGAATAGCAGGTAGGGCAGGAGTGGCCGAGATACCCATCTCTGGCTCCCAGTGAGGATATCCCAGAATAGACTCGCTCATCCTCCTCTCATCAGCCACCAGCCACCTCCAGAGCGTGATGGAAGTCACCCAGCTGATGTGCTGGCACATCCCGACTGTCACATGCTGTGTGCCAGGCAACTGGGAAAACCCCATCACACCCACCATGCCACCACTTGGAAACAGCAGTAGGAGGGTTTCTGTGCAGTGATTCCACTCGGTGAAAGAATATTTCAAATCCACTTGGGAGCAAACAAGGTGAGTGGCTTAGCTCTGATCAGCTGCCATGGGCTAAGGAAGTGAAATAGATGTATCTGCGTTCCCATCTGAAAGGAATATTCATTCCTTCCTGCTTATCTTGTTTAGAAAAACCCAGGGTGAACTCCCACTGTAAGGTTTCCACAGGGAAGCTTGAAATGGATGACTGTGCATGTTATTATGGGCTTGGAAGGTGATTGTGGCTCATGGGATTTTGACGTGCCTGCAGACACGGTGCCCCTGTCCCCTCCCAGCTGTGCCTGAGCTCTGGGGAGCTTCAGATGCCATGTGGTGCACCCGAGGGCATTGCTCAGCAACCTCCTCTCCAGCTTGATTTTGTGGAGCTGTTCCTGTCCTCAGCCATGGTGGGATCTCGCGTTTGGTGCCACTAGAATTACATTCTTTTGGCCTCCAGCTTACCTAAATCCTCCAAAATGTGTTTCCACCTGCTCCTCACTTCTTTCCGGGTCTGCCGTAAGGTGTAAATGTCATAGTTGAGCTTCTGCCACTCCTGCAAAGCAAAGGGATGAGACAGTCACTGTAATCTGCTGCTTTTCAAGGAATTTCAGCTTTGAGGAAGGGAGCCAGAGCTGCACTGTTGGTGAAGGCATGGAGATATCAGGTAGGAAGGTCAATAACTAAGCTGCTGTTGCCCCTAAAGAAATTATACTGACCAACACAAAATATTTAGTTTGACACTTGGTTCAGCATCTCTGTATCTTCTCTGTTCAAAACAGCTTCTGGTTTCCCTGAAATGACAGAATTTTGCTCGGGTGTTGCTGACAACTGCTCCTCAGTCAGACATGGAGCCCTGTGTTTGGCATGGAACTGGAGCAGACAGGTGTTCAAAAGTACTGGAAAACAAGAAAAATGTACTTGTTTTAAAGATCAGGATACCCTTCTTTAAAAGGACAGAGGTGCGTGTGGATGGATGAGGGCTGAACTGGAGTCATCTGACATAATAACCCTCAGTGGCTGCCAGCTGCTGCAGTTAATGCCTCACTTCACCACACAGCTGAAATCCTTGCACTGGACCTCCAGTTCTAGGGCTGGATAATGGGACACTGTGCAAGAGGGAAGAGTTTGGGGTTATTTATTAAGGTCACACCAGCTCATTTAAACACAACTGCACAAGTTTCGTGGTGGGCTTGGCAGTGCTGGGTTAATGGCTGGACTTGATGATCTTAGACAACTTTTCCAACCTAAATGATTCCATGACTCTATAAACATGCCTTCCTGTGGAAATGCCCATGTGCTCTCCAAGAAAACCAGGAACACTTCTCCCAGTTTTTCCTAGCTGAGTTTAGTCAATGCATACACTGCAAAGGGTGCATTTTTAGAAGCAGCCCAACAGCAGGGTCACAACATCACCTGATAACTTCCTTGCAGTAACAACCTTAATTAATCTCATTTCTCAGCGAGAGATTACCTAGATGGGCTCCTGTAGAATAAACAGGTGTTAATCTGTGCCATCACCCTGAGATTTTCCTACAGGCCCCGCTGGGTTCAGACCAGACAAACAATACCCACAGAGGCTGGCCATGTGTTAGAAATCCCACTGTTTTCTGGTACTTGGTCAAAGAACTGACTTGATTCCATAAAGACCTGAAGATTCCTCTCTGGTTTTTTCCTGAACGTGGCTGACACTCCATGACTGCAGAGATTTAAAGGCAAGCCTGTTCTCCTGCTGATCAGCACTGGCTGCAGGAAGCCCTGGGAGATTACACTTTGGAAAAAGCTGCCGACGGGGTTAAGACAGTGGTGACTTCAGGTCAGGAGAGCAGGGGAACCGGCTCTGCCACAGCTGCTCACTCCAGAACACAAAATCCCCTTCCAGAGGCACATTTCCCTCTCTCCTGCAGTGCCACTTGAAAACAGCTTTGCTGTTTGCACACGAGGGCACCTGGCTGCCAGCGCAAGGCACCAGGACAGCCCTTCACCAGAGAAATGAGGCAGGGGCAAGGCTCTCCCGTGACACCAGCTCGGAGCTGGGAACTGAGCTCCTCCGGGTGGAAAAGAAAAGAGGGGGGCTATTGTGTTAAAGCTTTGTGGGAAGCTTATTGAGAACTTGAAAGTTTTTAGAAAGAGACTGAAAAACTGCATGATGCCTTGGTCTCCTCTGGCAGGGATTCCTTGGAAACGCCTCAGCCCTCTCGTGACCCCCTGGCACAGGCAGAAAGGAGAAGGAGCCAGTCTGGGCATGCTGGTGGGGGAATGGCTGCATGTCTCTACCCTCCCTCAGAGATAAACAAGGCCTTTAGTGCAGACAATCGATCCAGACAGCCACTGTGATCCCAGGCGTGCTTCCCACTGTGGAATTAGGGAGCTGGGGGACTGGGAAAGATGCTCCTCTCCACAAAACGTGGCATGCTGGCACCCAGCAACAGCTTTCAGGGCTGTGGGGATTTACCCCGTGGTCTGAGCCAGACTCCTTGCTAAGCATGGTGAGCAGTGCTTAGCATGCAGGGAAGCTGCTCCTGATTTTCTCTGGATTAACAGCAGTGAGTTTTCCCTTGTCTATTTTTGTTTTAAGGGAATTTAGGTTATGGCTTTCTTGTACATCATAGTGTCTGACTTGTGTTATGGAAGTGAATATGGTGAATATTCAGTCGGAGGGGAGCTCTGACAGTGTCCTGTCAATGGAGAATTTGGGGAGTGTGCAAAAGGGATGGCTTTGGTGCAGAAAATGATGCTTAACTGTGGTGCCTGGGACCTCTTGTTCTGGTGGGATTTCTTTTGCCTGAGCATGGAGCTGAATGAGTTCATACTTCTGTAGAAAAAGCTGGGAGGAAGATGCTCCCAGACACAGAAAAAGGAACTAGAGAAGGAGAGGTTATCAGGATGAGGTTGGGCTGAGCTCTCAAAGGGACTCGTGCCCTGCTCTCCATCAGTCTCAGAAACCACTGGGTTTTCCCAGGCAATTCCTTGCAGCAGAGATATCCTAAATGCCGTGGGCTGTCCTCTCTATGACTTTAATGAGCTAATCAACTCGAGAGCATATTTCCACACCTAAAATTATTCCAAAAAGCATCTCCCTTGAGCTACACAGCAGAGGAAGGGCAAAGCTTGCCCTGCCCGTGCAGAGGCAAGGGCAACATCAGAGGCTTTGGGCAGGGTGTTCCCCTCGTGTCCCGTGAGTCACCCGGCAGCGTTTGGAGGGGCAGGCGGCATCACGAGGCTGCTCAGCCCCGCAGGGCTGGCGGCTCCACACCAAACCCCTCTCCCTCGGCCTTCTCGGGAAGTCAGATGGAACTCCTGGGGCTGGGAGGAGGCTTCTCGCACACAGGACCGGGAAAGCACAGGGGGAGACTGAAACACCAAACCTGCGGTGTTTCTGGGACATCCCAGCCACGCACGCAAAAGCAATCCGTTAAGAAATACTCTTTTGCCAAAATCTGAGTTAACCACGGGAAACCAAAGCAGGCTGCAGTTCCCAGCCCTGTTCTTTGCAGCCAGTTTCGTCCTTTAAACCCACAGAGCAGGGCACAGCGTACACCAGTGGGGGCTTGAGAAAACCCTGCATGTGTGAGTCAAGAATATCCCAGGAGCAGCAGGGAAACCCCGCTGCCTCCCTTCTCTACATGCTCAGCCCTTCAAATATTTACCTGGAAAACTTCACCAGACTCTCTAGGGTGAAACACTAAATCTGCAAATGCCAAATGACCTGGAATAAGCCAGGCTGGTACATAACTCAGAGCTCTGGGAAAAAACGTGCCAAGAGAACAGGGAACACTGTCCAACTTCTCATCCCTGATCATATGAAAGTTTCCTAATTACTAGGGAGCTTTCTTCATGTTGCCAAAGCAATCCTCTACCAAATCCATTGCCTTTATTCTCTTAAATGCAATTGAGGTCACCCTTCTGCTCAAAGGTTTTTTTAGAAATTAGGTCAAAACAGAGTTATCACGGAAAGACTGCAAAATATCTGTCCAGGCAGGTACCCGGGATGCTCCTGCTCTGGCTCCACTGGAAGTAGTTGAGCAAATATAAACTGCAGATGCATTGACCAACATCTCATCTTATAATAAGCTTAAATTGGATTCAATTTAAGAGAGACATGCAGACAGTAAGAGGGTCGGGTCTGGGCTCCCCAGCCAGCATCCACAGCCCTGGATAAATCCCATCACCCCTCTATGGCCCAGCAACAGCTGGTCACAATACTGACCTTCTCTGTAACCTGTTTAAAAAACAATAATCCTGTAGGAGAGCAGGAGGAGGAAGAAAAATAGGCTTGGCCAGCTCATTAATGGGATTTTCAGGAGGATCGTGCCAGCATCACTCTACTAGCCAGGCCCCTAGCAGGGATGCAGGCTGAGGAATTGCCTTTGCTAGGGGGGTTTATGATCCCACCTTTCCCTAGGGAATAAGCCAAGAGGAGAGAAACCCTGCATTTACAGCAAGCCACAAGAACAGGGGGGTTTCCTCAGTCATCATGCAAAATGTCACCTTCAGTTTCTGTTCCCAGACCTGTGGCACAGCTGCCCTAGCCCTGGCTCCCTCTCTGAAGGCAGTATTGGTGCACAGCTCCCTGCCCAGGCTGGGTAACTCCACACACCCCACCAGAGGATGTGGAGAAACCAGGACCACCCCAGACTGGACCTCATGGAGGGGACTCTCTGCCACTTCACACTCACTAGTCCAGAAACAACCCCAGTGCAGCCCTTGCTGCTTGTTTCATCACCAGATTTGAGAATTACATTACATCACAATTGGTTCAATGATGCTGCAGAGCAGGAGTAAGAAAAAAAAAACCCCAAAACATTTTTCCCATATTTGAAACATGACCCCAGCCTTCAAAAGCCTTGATGACAGGTCTGATCTTCAAAGGCTGCATCTGCTTGACCAGCCCCTCAAGCCAGCCCTTCAGCAACGGCTTTCCTGGTTTTTCTCTGTGCAAGCTGCTTCTCTGTGCAAACTCTGTGTGAGTTTGGGCTGGAGCTGCCAAACTTCCCAGAGCAGGGCTGCCAGCAGGGACAGGGTGAAGGCACAGCTCCACATGGATCAGGTGTGGGTCCAGCCCCATAGTGGGGCAAGGAACTGACCCCAAGAGAGGGCACCAACACTGCCAAGATGGTGCCATACAGATAAAGAACACACGATGGACAGTGATCTGCTCTTCGGGATCTTTCCAAAGGCCTGTGCTGGGAAAGCCCTGAGATAAAGGTGAGGAATAGCAAAGCACACAGTGAGTGAACAGCACACCAGAATTTCTTTGTTAAATGAAGGAGCAGAAATACAGGAAGTTCTCCTTTCAGTCAATTTTAACCACAGGAAGAAAAGGACCTATGGTTTCACAACACTTGCGCATTGCACAAGGAAACCGTTCCTCCATCCCCTGTCCTGCAGTATCCACAGGCCCTCCCTAGGGATTTCGGGAGCAGAGTAGCCCCCAAAGCAGATTATGGCTTTCACAGTCCAGTGCTGTTCTGCAATTAGACTTTTTTCCTCTCTCTCCGAGCTGAAGTCTTGTTAGGAGGGGAGGGCACTGCAATCTGGCCTAGTTTTAAAATGCTTACTGGAGAAAGGAGAGATTTTGGCACCCAGGGCCGAGCACAGGAATGTTGGCCTTGCCATCCAAGCCCCTCCCTTGTCCTGCCATCCAGCAAGAGCTGCAGCTGGAAACTGCAGCAGCCTGCTGGGCTTCCCTGTGGTGCCTCAGTTTCCCAGCTGTACGAGGGAACAACAGAGCAGCTGCCAATCCTGGGCTGCAAAGGGCACGGGGCCACTTTCAAAGCGAGTGTAAAGTGCATTGGCTTTCCTCAAACTTTCCTCACTGTTGTCCTGATGTTGTGCTCCTCAGGCTTTTTATTGATTGCACTGCATGAAAAAGCAGGGTATGTGACCCTACCTTTGCTGTGGAGAGGAAGACCTGGGAGTTTCAAGCTTTTCATTTTCACTGGCAGGCAAGGGGACTGCTCAGACCCGCTAAAAACCCTACAGATACACTGAAGGCAAGAAAAAGGACAGGATTTAGGGCAGGCAGCCACACTGGGTTTAGGACAAGCAGGGACAGGAGCACTCTCCTGCTCACCCATAACTGATGGTCTCCCCTGCTCCCTGAGCAAGGCTGACACACAATGCTCCTGTGCCCAAGCAGCAGTGCAGCCCCCTAAATGGAGCTGTCCTTCAGCCCCTTTGGGATGGATGAAGCTCCCTGGCTTCTCTCAGACAAGCAGTTGCAAGGTAGAGAGAGCAGCAGTGGGGAGGGAAGAGGAGATCTCCAGTTAGAGCTGTAAAGGTCACATGCCAGCATGAAAATGTTGTTACAAAACCGTCTATTGTAAACATCATGATTAAATCAAACTCACAAAAAAAACCCGCATTAAATGGGGATTCTGGCCAATTGTATGCAAGGATTCCATTACCTCATTTAGCTTATTACAAACTGTAATTTTGATATCTCTAGAGTTTAAGGCTCCTTGTAAAGCTGAGCCGGCTTTTGTTTTACAGAGACTATCACAGGAGGAACAGTTACACTCTTGCAGACTTTTGGATAAAGTAGGATCATGTTGAAGTCAAACATGAAGCCTCCAGGCTTTCCTGCAAACGTTCTGGAGTCATGAAAGCAATCAGAGAGGGGGAAAATGTGTCACTGTTTGCTACAGCCTGCTCCTAATCAGGCCACTGCAATCTCCTTTGCAATGAAGTGCCTTAGCAAAGGAAATCAGGGCTGCAAAACAGCTTTTATGTAACAGCCATGATGTTTTCCCTTCCCACTAAGAGCTGTGCCAGTTCCCCGCTTCCCGATAATTGCCGTGCATCCCACTGGAGTAGGATTTAACTTGACACGTCCCCGGAGCAGCAGCAGAGCTCTGGGCGCTGCCAGGGATGGGCAAATGTCAGCCTGGACATGGAAAGGACAAACCAAGGGGATATCAGACCTAAAAAACAGCCTGGAAAGCCAGGAAATGGGGCTGGGGGCCCCAGTGCTCCCAGTCCATATTTGTGGGTTGTGGTGGTTGCAGGGCATCATTCCCATGCATGCTCCAGCTGCAATGAATGCCTAGGAAACCTCCCTGGAATCTCTCTGCTTCCTGCTATGTGTCAAACAAATGCTTCCTATCCGCTCTAAAGCATCTTCCTCATGTTCTTTCCATTCCCTGTCACCTTCTTTTCCTTTTTTCCTCTTCTATTCCTCCTTTCAGTTTCCTTCCCCAAGAAGTCCATTTGTCCCTGGTCTCCATCTCAAGCTTACCTTGCGTCTTTTCCCACATCCCTGGATGTAGGCAGCCCCTTACTGACCTCCTGACTTCCTTGGTTTTTACGTGTCAGCTGCTGTGTTCCCACACTCCTCCATAACCCTTGGTTTTGGCTGTGTGTACAAAGGTGTACAGAAATTGAGATTTCTGAAGGGCATCTGGAGTGGGGGATAAAAGATCCTGGAGGCAATTTATGCCCAGTGGGATAATGCCCTGGGAGGGCACTGAAAGTGTCCAAGCCAAGGAGAACACGGAGATTCTCAAAACTGAGGCAGATGAAGCCAAAGGTACCATGGAGACGAGGAAAGCATCACACCTCAGGGCAGCTTCTCCTGGCTCAGATGCTGGAGATACCCCCAAGCTTCTCAGCGATGAGGTGGCCACAGGGGCATCCACACAAGATGTAGGATAAAATCTGGAGGGTGATAGAATAGGTGGGAAGAGCTGATGCCTACATGAGCCACACTGGGGGACTCTGGGGTCTTTACAGCAGCTCAGTTGGAGGGAAGACGTGGAGCTGGTGGAACCAGTCCAGAGGAGGCCACCAAGACAATCAAAGGGATGGAACAGCTCTGCTGTGAGGAAAGGCTGAGAGTATTGGGACTGTTCAGTCTGGAGAAGACTCCAGGGTGACCTAACTGCAGCCTTCCAGTGTGTGAAGGGAACCCACAGGAAAGATGGGGCAAGACTATTTACAAGAGCCTGGAGTAACAGGAAAAGGGGAAATGGGTTCAAATTGAGAGTAAATTTAGATTGGATATTGGAAAGAAATTCTTCCCTGTGAGGGTGGGGAGGCCCTGGCACAGGATGCCCAGAGAAGCTGTGGCTGCCCCATCCCTGGAAGTGTTCCAGGTCAGGCTGGAAGGGGCTTGGAGCAACCTGGGACAGTGGAAGGTGTCCCTGCCCACGGCAGGGGATGGAACGGGATGAGCTTGAGGGTCCTTCCATCCCAAACCATTCTGGGATTCTGTGATTAACCAGGCCCTGCCAAAGGCTGTGGTGTGACAAAAGCCCCAAGCCCCGGCCCGTGATGGGGCTGAGCGCTGGCGCTGCCTCACCTCCGAGTCTTTGTCCAGCTGGTTCCTGACCACGATCATGTTGTAGAGCACGCGGTCGTCGTCGGCCTCGGTGTGGGTCACGTCGTGGGGGGTGCTCCAGAGGTTCTGCTCCTCATCCCGCGCCAGCGTGGCTCCGAAGGACGCGTAGGGGTTGTTGTTACTGCAGAGAGAGAGGGGCGGGCAGAGTTAGCACGGCGCTGATTCCTGGTACCTTCCCAGTGCCCACTGCTGTGCCCTCCCTTCTCACTGCCCAGTCCTGCTGCCAGAGGGGAGGGAGAGGAGCAGCAGGGAATCGGGAGACAGAGGTTTTACCTTCCTGACCAGGCCAGCCATGGTTCAAACCAAAGCGTGCAGGCAATGCCCGCAGGTGCCCCCACCCAGCAGCTCCTGCCTGAGAGCTGCAGGGATGTGCTGAGCTGTGCAACAACAGACATGGCATGGAAAGGACATTCAGCCTCATCTTTTTTGGAAAATGGAAATGCCCTCTGCCTTCTTTATTTGCTTAGAAAAGCTGAGCATCCTCTTCTGGCAAGGCTGTCCTTATGGAGGTGGGGAACTTTTTTCTGCACTGGGGCAGTTCTGTGTTTTATGGCTTTATATTGCTATTGGGATGTGCAATTTTTTAACAGGGACACTTCTGCAAGGAGAACTTATAACGGGGATTTCCATAAAGTGCCTAATCAAGATGTCCAGGCACTTGATCAGAACAATACAAGTGGAGAACTATTTCTGGCCTTACACACCCTGTGGCAATCCCTGCTCACTTCTTGTTAGAACAACCCACTGTTTATTTTGTTTGTTACCCAAACCCCATTCCTTTCCCAAGGTGCCCATCCAGAGAAACTTCGGGTAACACTGGGGGTGCCATGGCACCAAGCCATAAAATATGCTAAAGAGGAGCTCTAGCACACAGATGAAATAGAATAAAACTAATTCTCATCAGCATTCCAGCAGGAAGGTTAATTAGACTTTCAACAAACCAAAAACCTGAGCAACAGGTAATAAGGGGAAAGATAATCTCTTAAAATCTCTCATTAAAGACAAGCAAACGAAAGTAACTTGGAGGGTGTGGAGGGCACAACCATTTTTCACTTGTGGAGCAGATTGGGACAGAGCACTCAGGAGCCAACTGTGCCATCAGCAGATCACTCCCACCCTGCCTTCCCCGGGCTTCTTCCCACTCAGGCATTTACCAATACTCTTAACATTTGAATGACTTAAAACACCCGTATTTAGCAATAACACTGCCACACCTGAGCTTTTCTGAGCCACTCCCTCCCTCACAGCTCGCGGGGCACTTCCCAGCACATGCCCATTTCCAAATCACAGCACGGAGCATCCTGTAAGGCATGTGGGCAGTGCCCAGGAGTCAGCAAATCCATACCAGCACGGAGAGCTCTGCCAACAACTCTTCCAAGTAACATTGAAAAAAGGAAGAAATGGGAGGGGGAAAGGGGAGCGTGTGAACAGCAGTGGCTTTGCAGGTTAAGGAATTTCTGTGGGACAAGAAGAAACTCAGAGCATTTCACACTCTGGACTTTATCCAGAAAATGGTGAGCACCAATGCTTCATCAACAGATTTCTGCTCCAGGGGGTTTTCAGTTCACATTAAATTTTGGGATTTGGAGCCCAAATGTTCACCTTATTTTCATCCTGAGTACACCATCCGAGCCAGACCTCCACCTTCACACATCAAGAGACAACCAGGCAGCCTAGATGCTTTCCAATAACAGATCCCAAACCCAAAACTCAGCTAAACGATCTGAAATCTCAAGCAATTCATTCATTTTAAACAAGACTGCGGTAAAAATAAAAATACAGCCATCGAGCTATTGCAAAACCCCCACGATGAAATAAGACCCCACAGCCCCCCAAGGAGGGGCAATGGGGCGATTAGGCTGTTAGATGAATTATGCTGGCACACTTGTACAAGAGCAGGTGCCTTTCGAATTCCCAGAATTTATAGAGGCTTTCCTACTTAGAGCCAGCATTAACTGGATCGCCGGCGGAAGGCGTGTCACTAAAGCGAGGTGCCAGGTGAGGGACAGCCACCGTGGCCACGGGGCAGCAGGAAGGAGCCTCTCCGCACGTGTGCTCGGCTCCCGGGAGGTTAATGCCAGTTTCCTGGGCTGGAGGCCCCATGCTTGGGATTAGCTGGTTATTATTTAGGTAACTGCTTTACCAGCGCGAGATCAGGACGTTTCAAGCCGCGTGTCACCAGCTCTGCTGTTACCTGACGCCGATCTAGGGCACGCCGGGAGCATCCCACCCTCCTCCCCAAATCGCCTCTGTCGCACCGAAGCGCAGGGAGAGCACGGACCCTGCCCACCCCGGGGCTGGGATACCCTCTGCGGTGCCAGGACCGCGGCTGGCATCGGGCAAGGAGGGACAGCCGCCGCAAAACACCGATGTTTTGCCACATGCAAACCCTCTTTACGTGCTTGCACAGCTCTTCTCCACGAGTCAGGGAGAATCTGCTCATACAACACCCCCAGCCTCACAAAGCAGATGTGACCGACAGCAGGAGAGCAGGATCTGCTCCCTGGAGATCAGCACACGCAGCTCTCGCATAAAGCCGGCTCCGGCTGCGCATCGTCATCTCTTCTCCAGCATCCCTGAATGGAGCCAGGCTGGGAGAGACGGGGGTGTTCACCTGGAGAAGGGAAGGCTCCAGGGAGACCTTAGATCTTCCAGTGCCTAAAAGGGAGAGTGACTTCTTACATGGGCAGGTAGTGACAGGACAAGGGGGAACGGTTCTAAACTAAAAGAGGAGAGACCTAGATTAGATGTTAGGAAGAAATTCTTCCCCGTGAAGGCGGTGAGGCCCTGGCACAGGGTGCCCAGAGAAGCTGTGGCTGCCCCTGGATCCCTGGAAGTGTCCAAGGCCAGGTTGGACAGGGCTTGGAGCAGCCTGGGACAGTGGAAGGTGTCCCTGCCCATGGCAGGGCATGGAACTGTATGGGCTTTAAGGTCTTCTCCAACCTAAACCATTCTGGGATTCTGTGACCCCAGCCTGAGAACAGAGCTCTGCAAAGCTCAGAGCTGCCTGACGGTGAGACCTGAATCCCTGGGCAGGAACGCAGGGCCCCCCCCGATATGTTCAGTGCCTCAGCTCCTCTACTGAACTCGCACCGTGGAAACCCAAGCGCCGGACCGTCACTATGGACGGGAGCACGGGGAACACCGAGGGGATGCCGCGGGCACGGCACCGTGCGCTGTCAGAAAGAACCCAGCCCCTGCAGCAGCCGACCCGGGCGGAAAGAGAACGGAAAGCGGCTCGCTCCCGCCCGGGGAAGGTCCCACCGGAGGCTCGAGCGCTCCGGCAGAGGATGTCCAGCTCCAGCGGCTGTGACAGCGCGGGGACAGCAGGGCGATGAGGGGCTCACGCGTGGCCGGGAGGGCGCATCCCCCGCCGCGGGGCCGGGCCGGGTCTCACCTGAGCAGGGGCTCCTTCTC
>VZTX01010660.1:202914-228349 GCA_013400915.1 Pardalotus punctatus | reverse complement strand
TGCTGCGTCCTCTTGCATCCCCTTGAACCGCCTTCCTGCACCATCTTCCTGCACCCTCCTGCATCCTGCTGCTCTGTCCTGCATCATCCCTCTGCATCCTCTTGCATTCTCCTGCACTGTCCCACATCCTGAAGCAGGTTTCTGCATCCTTCTGAGCCCTCCTGTATCCTCTTGTTTTCTCCTGCATCTTCCCCTACCCTCTTGCATCCTCACGTGCCCTCCTCCACCCCACTGCATCCTCCTGCACATCCTGCATTCTCCTGCAGCCTCATGCACCCTTTTGGATCCTCCTGCAGCCTTCTGCATGCTCCCTCACCCTCCTGCATTCTGCAGCATCCTCCTGCTCCCTCCTGCTTGCCCCTGCACTCTTCTGCACCCTGCAGCACCCTCCTGCCTTCTCCCACACCTTCCTGCACCCTTCTGTGCCCTCCTGCAGCCTTCTCGATGCCACATTGCACAGCGTCTGCTGTGCATTCTGCAGCCCTCGTGCCCCCAGTGGAACAGACCATCACTGGCCCTCATGGCATGGCCAGAATCAGAAATCCCTCCCTTTCCAACCCTCTGCACCCCTACACTGCCAGCCTGTTCCCACCTGGCTTTTGGGACTCAGGGCTGTGATCCTGAGAACTGCAATGGGAAATGGGCAGGGGGAGATGAACTCAGCTGTCTCCTGATGGAGGGGCTTTTGAGGAAGGAGAGCCTAAAATATTGCTCCCTTCTCCATCCTTTCTCCCTGTCCAACATTCCTATCAGATGCCTGGCTGGGACCCCAAGAATAAAAAGCTTGAACTCTGAATTAAGGTGGTCCTGGATCTCATTTAATTGCCACAGATTTGCTTGCATTTCAGAACAGCCCATCAGGCATCAGCCAGACCCAGAGCAATTGCTCTGAGTCTGGTTTGGCCATGCACATCCCCAAGAATTATTTAATTTTAGTGCAGCAGCTTCCTGATGCCTCTGGACTTTCTGCTTATGCCAGCAGATATAATAATATCAGCTACTACATCTTCATGCCCAGCATGTGCATGCAAGGGAAGGTGAAATAAGATAAATTTGAGCTCACATTTCTCTCCCTCTTTTATTCCAGAACTGTTAATTCATCAACAGTGGATCCGGCCCCTGTGTGGGGAATGGGAGATTTCATGTTGCTCTGCCACCAATTCTCAGCTGACTTCTAAATTTCATTTAATTTGCTGACCCCACGATCAGATTTCCCATCTGCCTCAATTAAAAGGTGAAATGGTGGGAGAAGGATTTGCTGTTGTTTTTTCTGGAAGACCCCAGTGCTGGGCTTTGCTCTCAGCCCCTGCTCCCAGCTCCCGCCAGGCTGCTCATCAATCATTCCATCAGGAAGGATTTACAGCCGGATGAGCCGAGGGGCGAGGGAGGATTGCGAAGTCAAGGGCGCTCTCCTCTGTAGGCTTCCTCCTCTGCCCTTGAGCGTGTCCCTGCCTGCCTTTGTTTCCCCGCCAGCCTTTTGTGTGCTGGAGCCCGACAATCACCAGCGACTGCCGGCTGCGAGGACCCGGCAATTGCAGGGGCACGGATGCGACTCCCCAAAATAGACACTGCTGCAGGGATTCCCTTCTCCCTCCCCTCTCCTTCTCTGGCTGATCCTCTGGGTTCCTTATTCCTCTGGGCTCTCTTTTGACACAAACACTGCTTTTTCCTGGGTAGCAAATGCCAGGAAGCAGTCAGGGATAGCCCTGATCCCAGCTGAGATGTTGAAGCACAGCTCTAACACATGAGCTGAGACGTCCTTGATTTGTGGATAACTCCCTTCCCTACAATGAGATTTATGCATACCCCACTGCTTTTAAGCTGAGAGAATTACGTTCTTCATTAATTTAAAGTCTGAGCCCTCTAGGTTTAAAAAAGATCCTTGTAGAAATACCAACTATTTTCCAACCCTTTATTCCTCATTGTGATAATAAATCTTGCTCCTTTTCCATCAGGGAACAAATAAACAGGGGAGAGTCTCCCGAGAGCCAACGCCTTACTGGGATGTTAAAATCAAATAAAGTTTTCCACAAGGTAAGAGAAATATCACCGGCTTCTTCAGGAGATCCTGGGGATGGGGAGGTAGACCCCAGCCTACCCAGCCCTTTGGGTATATTCCCTCCAGTGTGGTCCAGCAAAGAGCTTCTGAGTCAATCAAAGCTGAAATGAAATTTAAAACAGTTTGTAAATTGAATGAAGCAGGGTAATGGTGCCAATTGCCTCCTCTTCCTTTGGCTCCAAGCAATCCACCCACAGGGAAATCTGTTAGTGAAAAATATCAACAAGTGACACAGAAGGACTGACAGGAGTCTCCTTTGGGGTTTTTTTCCCCTAAAATAGATTGATTCATTTTTTCAGTTTTAATAAATTTCAGAGTGAGATGCATTCCCAGTAAAGGTCTATTAATCCAGGATCCTGCTATATAATTTAAATCCACAGGGCCTGCAGGTTTGGGGAACAAGCTGGGAAGACCCCAGGGTATTTTGGCATTCCTTAAAACCTATGGATTTAGTAAGTGGGCAGGCAGGGATGATGGACAGTGCCTGATTCTCTGTGCCTGGTGTTTAAACCCACATTTGGCCTAAGGCTCAGCAACCCAAAGGTGGAGGAGGCCAATTTATTGCTGTGTGGTGCAGGGCCATGGGAGAGTAGCTGTTCTTTGGGGAGCACAATAGAGTTGGAGTAGGGAAGCAGGGAGTCAAAGACAGCTGAATCCAGTGTGCCAAAGGCTGGAAGAGCTTAGGAAAGGCCTGGTGCCATTTGGTGCCTGGCTGGTGTTTTGTTTTCCTGCAGGTGTTTGGTGTCAGCTGTGGCCAGAAGATCCCCAGTTAAACATCACCTGTGCATGGCCCATGAGAGCAGCACGGCGATCTCAGATTTTGGGCAGGTGACTGAAGCCTGGGACACCACCCCTGTCTGCAGTCATGCTCTCAGCAAAATATAGGCACAATGGGGGTGTCTAAACCCCAAAGAGCTGGGTTATGACAACACAGGGGCCTTTGGTGATTGTGTGGTGCCTTCTCTTGGTGCAGGTACCACCCCTGCACAATTAAGCAGTGGGTGGCCCAAATAAACACTCAGGACACATGTCCTGGAACTCCAACCCGTGTTTTGACTTAGCAACCTGCTTCAAGTTGGCCTTCCTCTTCAGTCCTTGATTAAGTTCACGGCTTTCTCTTAAAATTAGGAGTGGCTTAAAGGGTGTGCTAATTAGCATGGGCCCATGACTGCTGTGCAAAGTACAAACTGAAGGAACTGACCTTCCAGCAAACCACGGCTCTGTTGGCCTCAGCTGCATGGAATTAACATTACTCTCCCGAGGACAGGGGAAAATCCTGCCCCAAATCAGGGCAAATTGCCTAGTTCTGAAATACCAACCTTCTGAGCTCTAAAGTTTTGTTGGGGGCTCTTGCTGCATTTTCTCTTTCTGCTGGGTAACAGGAGGATACTTCAGCACAGGCAGAGCTCTGTAGGTATGGCTTTGGTTGCCTGCAGCGTTTGAATCCTATTCTGCTACCTTGCAGCATCTTCTGGGCTCTGCATCTGCTTCCGGAGATGTGGGGGTTGCTGAGCATTCCCAGGATCCGAGGGCATTTTAAAAGCTGTAACTCTGTAATTAGTAACCACAGAGCTGTGTAAAGGCCAAGGCTCGCCTCCCGGGGCTCTAGGATCTCGGTGGGACTGAGCCCCTGGAAGCTGCCTTCTGGATTTTATCTCCCGACACCGCCCGGCTGGGCAGGGGAGCAGCGGCGCTGCTGGGAAGGGCGGTCGGTACAACGGGCGGTGCCGGCCATCCCTCGCCTTCCCCCGCCTTCCTTCCCCCGCGTCCCGGCCGGGGAGGCGCTGGGAGCTGCGGGTGCGGGGCTGCCGGCGGTAAGGAGCGGGGGTGGCTGCGGGGAGAAGGCTCCTCTGAGCGCACGGAAAGCACCGGGAGGATCCCTCCAGAAAGGGCTCCGGCAGCGCTGCTGTCCCTACGGGGAGTTCCAGCCCTGGGCTGCTTGGGCATCTTTTCCCGCATGAAGGCAGAATAACGCCTGATCGCCCGATGTGTTTGTGTATCGCTCGATAAGCTCGCTGCCCGTGCACCCTCTGCCCACCTCGCTGGCTGCGGGCACACGAGCGGGTGTCCCCCGCCGGGAGAGGGGGCAGGGAGCCCTTACAGCAGTGCGGGGGGGTCGGTGCCGAGCCCCGGGAGCTGCTGCTGCAGGGCAGCGCCTGCTCGGGCACCGACACGAGCAGGATATGGCCAGGAGCCTTCCGGGGCGGCGCGATGGGCCCTGGGCTCCGCGCCGGCACAGCCCGGCAGTGCGGGGAGCGCGGCTGATGCCGTGCGGGAGCCGGGAGCGTCGTGCCCGGGAAGCTTCCCTGGCCCCCGGGGCTGAGCTGCCGGGAGGCCAAAGGGCCCCACTCGCCTCCACGCGTGGCGATGGGTTCAGTGGGTGAGAGACTTGAGTGGCTTCTGGCAGGGAAGGGCCAAAAAACATCTGATGGTTCAGAAGGCGCAAGGTGTAGTTGTGACTGTGTTGCTAATGCTAACACGTGGATTTCCTTAAAACAAAAAAATCCTTGTGCTGTTGGTAGTTTTATGTTTCACTGCTCAGTCACCACCAAATTCACAGATATTCCAGCAATGGTCATTTATTTGAGAAAACACCCGGGTGCCTTGGGGAAACAAAGGAGTTAAAACACTCCATATGGAGTGTGTAAAACCTGGAGAGTCTTTTCTCATCGGACACCGCTGGTTTGCTTTTGTGATTAGCTTAGGGCTGTGGGAGGGATTCTTGGAGAGCAGGTTCACACTCCCTTGCTGGAGCCTCACGGGCAAAGTCCTCCCCGTGGCCCCACCAGGAACTGGAGGCTTCAGTGCCTGTGGTCACAGGAGGCCAAGGAGGCAGCAGGAGTTTGGTCCCGTGTGAGGAACCCGGCTTGCTGCCCCCTCCCAGGTGCCAGGTCAGCCAGCCATGGCCACCCAGATGTTCGAGGGCAGAGGGCATGCAGCCGTCTACCAGAAATACAGGTTTGCACCGGGCAAAGAGCTGCAGCAGACCATCCTCTCCTACCTGCAGGAAAAGGTGAGTGGGGTATGGCCAGGCTGGAGGAAAAGTCCAAGGAGTATTTAATTGCGTGGCAGTGTTTACCTTGCTGGGAGTGTCACCTTGGTTGGTGCCTCAGGGAAAGATAAACCAGCAGGGCTCAAGGCAAGATGGGGGCACAGAAGAGGCTTTCCACTGGTTCTGCCATGCCAAGGCTGTTCCTGAGTGGGTGCTGGGGGAAGGAGCAGGGTAAAAGCACAGGAAGTGGGTGGCTACCCACTGAGACACATCCACTCGTCCCCACAGAAGGCAATCCCTGCAGAGCTGGCAGTGGACGTTGGCTGTGGATCTGGACAAGGCACCCACTTCCTTGGGGAGCACTTCAAGAAGGTGGTGGGGACAGACATCAGCAAAGCACAGATCCAGGAGGCCAAGGACACCCCCTGCATGCCCAACATCTCTTACCTGTGAGTGTAAGGAGAGCACGCTCAGCCAAAGGCAGAACTGAGGTCCTCACATGGAGGTGGTGGTGTGCGAGTATGACTGTTGGAAGAGCCAGCAGGCACCAAAGAAAACCCCCTTTGATGAAATTCCTGGCATGAACAGACATTATCCTAGACTTCCAGCTGCCATGGTCTTGCATCCCAAACCATCAAAAAATACCCGCTGACTTCATCCTACTCTCTAATTCCCCCATAACACATTTTCCCTTGCCTCTTGCAGCGTGTGCCCTGCAGAGGAGCTGCCATTCCAGGATGCCTCTGTGGATGTGCTGACTTCATTCACGGCTGCACACTGGTTTGACATCGAGAAGTTCATGAGGGAAGCCGAGCGGGTGGTGAAGCCGGGCGGCTGTGTGGCCATCAGCACCTACACCGTGGACATGAGCCTGCGCTACGGAGACTGCTCCGAAAAGCTCACCAAAATCTTCAGGGAGGTGAGCTGGTAAAACCTCAGGGCAGGGGGAATGTGTAGTACTTGGATGCAGAGAGGAAAGCAATGGGATTGAGGGGTTTGACTAGAGGAATCCTAATGCAGGATGGGGCAGAGGGACAGGTAAATGCAGGGATACAGGATTTAGACTCCCTTGCAGCGCTGGCTGGATCATGATGAGAGGGACATGAGGACTGATAGGGCACACCCTGGTGGAGGCAAGAACAGTGCCAGAGCAGATTTGGGCGCTGGTGTTGTCCAAGAGACTTTTCCTGTTGCCCTGATCACAGTGAAAAGAATGAGAAGTAGAAACTGTTGGGAAGAAGTCCTTTTTTTAGTAATCTTTCTGGACAAAGGGTGTTCTAACAGTTGGATAAAAGGAGACTTTTGCACTATGAGTAAGAGCTGTGTAGGGAGGACAGGACCCATATTTCTGTAATAAAATAGGATCCTTGAATTCTTGACACTAAGCAAGATTTTGGTGTATTTTAATGCAACAAATCTTTTTAAAGAAGGACACACATAAATGTATCAGATGTAGGCCCAAACCTGAGTTAAGTGGCAGTTGAGAACTTCAAGTAATTTTGTGTTTGTTTTTAATTCACTGCCTTTACAGTGCTGGGACATGATTTTAAAATACTCACATAATAGACTAAAATATGTTTTGGAAGACTACAAAGAGATCTTTGAGGCCTTGCCATTCCCAGACAAGAAGAGGTGAGCAGAACCACCTTTGATGGTGTCAGGTATTTTATTCACTACCATGTCAACCTGTTGTCCATGTTCCCCTGCCTTTGAGATTTGCCAATGCTCCTTCCTCCCCTGTGTCTCTCGTAGAATCACTGATATCTATGACCAAATTCCCATGACCGTTGAGGGTGTGGTTGGTTACATAGAGTCTGCCTCTCCATACCAAACCTTTAAGAAGAATGACCCTCAAACTGCAACATCTCTCCTCCAAGAGACTGAAAAGAGGTGAGAACTGCTGGGGAAAATGATGAGGATGTGGAGGACCTGTCCTATACAGTGCATGCAGAGTGGGGTTGTGCAGACCCCTTCAAAGCTACAAGTGAGTGTGCAGGGATGTGCTCCCTCCTTCCCCCCGGGATGGATACTTGGCAGATGTTAAAACAGCAGATCCTTAAATTTTAAGCCTGTGTAGCTGAATTATGTGCTTGCACTGATGGATCCATGAAACTTCTGACATGAGACTATGTTGAGTTTCTTTGCCTTGCTTTTAACTAGCAAAGGGCATGAAAAATGTTGGTGGTTGCATCTTCACCCATCTGTTTCAGCCCCCAACAAGGGCCTGTTGGGAAGGGGAGGCATCCCTGTGCCTGCTCATTTATTCACTGACCAGGAAAACCCTTGTGCAGCAGTTGGAAGCACTTGCCATCCCACCTTTGTGCTGTGGGTCTGTCTCTGGTTGTGGGTGTCGCCCTACATCAGGTGGGAGCTGTCTGGGCAGGGCGAGACCCTTCCTCTGCTTCTCCTTTCAGGATGCTGGAGACAATGGGAGTTTCTTCTCGTGAGACCCCAGTGGAGTTCAGGGTGAGGCACGTCTGTGTGCTGGGGTGCAAAGGACGCTGAGAGAGCAAACCCTTCTCCTGATCTGATGCTACTATGGAAGGAGAAGGTAGGCCGTCTCCTAAAACCCTGCCTGTAATTGCCCTTACTCCTTGGGGAGATTGGTGCTGATTTCTGTGATTGAAATTTTGGTCTCCTGTGGAAAGCAGATGGGGTTTTATGCCCCTTAGGGTTCCTGTCCATCTTGGTCCTGCAGTCTGCCCCGTGCTGCTCCCTCAGCACTGGAAGGGTTCCGTTTCAGACTGCTGGTGGTTCGATAACGTGGGGAAGAGAATCACAGTAACAGCTGAGAAACTCGCTGCATTTCTTACACAAGAATAATTAAAAATCAAGCTGAGAAAATGTTGCCTACTGTTCCTGTTTTACAAAGAGACTGTGGAGCACCCTCTGGGGTGGCAATAACTGTGCTACATGGACATTGAGGGTCCTGAGGCCCTCAGTGCCCCTCTGCTCCGTAGGTAATTTGGGTTTTGGGTAGGAAGGGCCGTTGACCCCTTTCCCTGCCCTGGCTAAGAGAGGAGCTGTGTGCTGTCTTTGAAGGCTGACCTGGAATGGGGCTGTTCTCACTGACCGTGTGCCCCCATCCATGCTGCCTTGCTGGCTGGTGCAGGTGTATCAGCACCTTACCTGCCCCAGGATTGCTTTGGCCCTAGTGAAGCCCCTCAGCACAGCTCAGGAGCCCTTCTGGGATTGCTGCCAAAGGGGAGCAAGTTTGTGCCCATATCACCCACCCATGCTGCAAAGGGAAGATTAGAGGCTGTGTTTTGGGGAAGGGGAGACAAGAGGGCTCAAAGCTGGGCACACCCTGGCACAGGTCACCTCCTGTTTGCTTTCTGGATATTTCAAGTCCAGGCCCAGCCTCTGCAGGGATCCTTGCCTTTCCTGGAATTCCTGTCCTTGGCAAGAAAGCTTCCCTGACACCGTGGGAAGGGCTGTGCCCTCACTCTGTTCTACGTGGGTACATTATTAAGAATGGCAAAGTGCCACCTCTGCTCCCTGCCCCCGAGAGTGCACCTGGAGGGGGCTGAGAGGGGCTGGGGGTACTTGTGCTGAGGTCCTGGGCTCTCAGAGTCCTGACTGGGCTCCCTTCAGCTTGCCCAGGGTGGGGAGCCAAGGCTTTGCTGCTACTTGGTCTGCCAGGAGGGTGATGGGGTCTCAGGAGGACGGCTGTGGGGTGGGAAGCCCATCATGAATGGGAAGCTGGTCTCTGTGTCCATGGCCATGTGCTGGAGCAGCAATGCTGGATCAGGCCCTCCTGTCACTGGCTGAGGGGTTGCTCCAGGTGCAGGTTGGGTTTGGGATCAGGCCTCCCTTGCTAGGTGAGCATGAGGGGTCTCTCCTGCCCGGGGTGGCACTGGGTGACACCGTCACTGTGATGCTGATGGCCTGTCTGGCTGCCTGGGCTGGGGAAGCCCCAGCTCTGCTGGCAGAGCCTGTCCATGTGAGGTGCATCCCCGCAGACATTCCAGGGCAGGGAGGGGTCCCCCCGGGACAAAACATCCTGTGTCCCTACAGTGCTGGCACAAAGGCTCTGGGGAAAAGTGTTTGGGTCTTTTCTTCACTTTCAATTATGTAATTTACAGCCCTTCCCTCCCTGCACCGGCCTCGTGCAGTGGGTACTGACTGGGCCATGAGGTAACGCCACAGATTACATCACTGTGCACGGTGTTGCAGCAGAGTGGCACCAGTCACGGTGGCTGCTGCAGCTCACGGGTGCTGGGAGGGGCTGAAGGGTTTCAGGGGATGGAGTGGGGCCTGGGGCACTGTGGTGGCACCGATGCCCCAGGCTAGCAGGGACAGGTCTGGTGATGGCTGATGAGCAGAGCCCACCCGATGTCTCCTGTCACGGCACCATCGGGCCATGGGTAGGGCTCCCACACATCACTGGCTGGGGGGGTATTTTTAAAGCTGGCTTTTTTGGGGAACACTTTCTGTTCTTTCTATCTTCCTTACCCAGACTAGTCAGTTTAGCAGGAGTCACTTCCTCCCAGACTAGCCCACTGGGGTTAGAAGCCATCTGGTCTTGTCCTTACCCACTCCAGTGGCACGGCTTGTGGCCACAGCTTTCCCACGCTTGTGCCACGCAGGAACCGATGAGTCACCACGGAGCGATTGCCTCACCCAGTGCTGGTGACAGCCCTGTCCACAGTCATGTTTCACTTTCGTTTGCATACCTGGAAATCCCACACCTGGGATTTTTTTGCTCCAAGCAAGCTGGAGTGGCTCCAGGCTGTGTGATTTCAAGGAAAGGGGCTCCATCATCACCATCTGTGCTGCTCTCCTGACACAGTGCTATTGGCAGCTGGGACTGGAGCGATGATTGTGGTGGGTCCCCAGTGCCCTGTAGATTCTGCTGGGCACAGTGTGATGTCCCCAGCCTGTCCTGGCTTTAGGGGACACTCTGCTGCCAGAGCAGGAGCTGGCACTGACGTGGTTTGCAGGAGCTGTGGCAAATGCAGCCATGCTTTGCTGGGCTGGGCTGGGCTGGGCTGTGGTGGAGCGTGACACGGCTGTGCAAGATGCATGTCAAGGCCAAGGATGGCAAGACCCCATCCCATTAGGAACAAACCCTCGCTGCTCCTGGGGCCTTGGCTATGGCTGGGGGTGGCACAAATATCTGAGCAAGGCCTCAGGAGAGATCCTCATCCCTCCATCCCAGCTGCCATGTGTGCTGGGGGCTGTGCTCATGGCCCAGCTTCGCCCCACAGCTTTCGCTTTTCTTTGGTACCTCTGAATTTCCTTTTGCGTGAGTGAGGAGATGAGGTTTCGCTTTACTTCTCCAAACAGAAATGACACCTGGGAGAGAAAAACCACAGCGATGGGAAACAGGAGCCAAAGCTGTCCCATGAGGATGTGATGCCGCTCTGTGACCCGATGGGTGACCCGAAAGTGTCTCGGCAGGGATTGATGGGGTGGGACAGTGGTTCATGGTGGATCACCTCTCCCTCACTGGGGGCCACGTTTATTTTCCATCTGTTGGGCTTTACTGTGAAGGTGCCTTCTATCCGAGCTGAGCTGTGCCTGCTTTGATGATAGAAGTGGAATTATTTATGCTGGTTTGAACTTATATTTCACAGCTTTATCGATTATGAAATTTGTTGCACTGAATAAAAATTATTCTTCTAAATCTATGGGTTTCTTTAAATGGGAGAGAAAGGAAAGGCAGAGCCATTGTCCTGTTCATCAAGAGGGCAGACAAAGTACCCCAGCCCACACCAGGGCTCAGGCTTTTAATTACTGACCTCATCTAGCCTGCTGCTGGGTGGCAGCCTGCTCCAGTGGCCACATCCATGACTGCACAACCTGTGCCCACCACACTCTGGGGCTTTAGCACCATGTTTTTCTGTCCTGGCTCTTTCCCAAGCTGTGTCTGCATCCAGTTTGGACAAAGCGGAAAGAGCCACTGTCCAACCCATGCTGCCCCCTCCTATTTTTCATCTCCACTGTGGTTTTCCAGGAAAGACCTGAGCCCTCTGGGCTGCTGCTGGAGCAGGGCAAGGGCTTAAAAAGAGCTGGATGGACCCTGCGAGTCAACAGCTGGTTCTGCTTGACCCCTTCATTAATGATCTGGATGATAAGGCACAGGGGCCCCTTGCTGTACCAAGTTCAGTGGTGACACCAAACTGGGAGCAGGGGACTGTGCTGCTGTCCACAGGGACCTCAGCAAGCTGCAGAAATGGGCTGATGGGAACCTCCTGAAGCTCAGCAAGGAGAAGGGCAAAGTCCTGCACCTGAGGAGGAACAGCCCTGTACACCAGGGGCACGCTGGGGCTGCCCAGAGAGAAGCAAACACCACAGAAAAGGACCTGGGGGTTCTGGTGGACATCAGGTTGAACAGGAGCCAGGAAAGTGTCCTTGTGGGAAGGAAGGTGAATGCTATCCAGGGCTGCACTGGGAGGAGTGTTTCCAGAAGGCCAAGGAAGGTGATTTCTTCCCTCTCCTCACTGCTGGTGAGGCCACGCCTGAAGTGCTGGGTCCAGTTTTGGGCTCCTCAGTGGGAGAGAGAGACGTGGCAGGGTCTGGAGGGAGTCCAATCACGGTCATGAAGATGATGGACAGGAACATGTCTCATATGAGGAAAGGCTGAGAGAGGAGGCTCAGGGGCTCTTGGTGGTGCCTACTGACAGCACAGCACAAGCTGAACCAAGGAAAGTCCATCTGAACACAAGAAAAACAGAGAGGCTGTGAAGTGTCCATTCCATCCTTGGAGATACTCAAAACTGGACACAGTCCTGGGCAACCCATGCCAGCTGATCCTGCCAGAGCAAGAGCTGGATTGGATGATGTTGAGAGGTCCCAGCCCATCTCCATGACCACATCCATGCCACTCTGCTCACCCATAGGTGTATCTTTACACACACTTGCACAAGAACTTTTCTCCTTTTCCTGGACTCTTTGAAATCAGCACTTTGGTTCCAAATATGAACATTAAAAATTGGGTCCTCCTGGAGTGTTCTGTGGCCACCACACACGGCCCCGCAAAGTGCATTTATGCCTGTTGCTTTCTACTGGCTTTGCTTCTTAGATCCAGGTATTGCTCCAATTTTTTTATATTTAATGCCTGATGAACGCATGAGACTAAAAGCACAGTAGTGACCACAGGAGGTTCCCTTGAGGGAAGGACAGTTTGCTGGGCAAAGGTACCATTCCAGCTGTCAGCAGAGAGATGTCAATACACCCTGTTTGTGTCTCCAGGCTACACAGGGAAGAAACCCCAGCCACCTCCAGTGGCTTGTAGGGTCGCAGCCCTGGTCATCTACAGCAGTCTCCCTCCACGACTCTGTGTCCCACCTGGAAAACTTTAGGTGGAAATGCCTCTGCTTTCACCTTTTTCCCTGCTTTGGTGGCAAGCCTGGTCCCTGAGGATAGCACAGACATAAAGTTTATGCCTGCAGCCTGCACTGTGCAGTGCCCAGTCCCAGCTGCTGCTTATGCCCCCTCCCCACCGCAGCCTTTCCCATGGGGAAACTGAGGCCTGAACTGTTACTGCTCAGGAGGCACCAAAACCCCCCTGTCCCCCCTGAACCTGCTGTCCCCAGGCATCTCCTGCAGCTTTCAGTGTGGGGCAAGGCTGGGTCATGCCAGTGTCCCCCCACTTGCCAGCATCTTTGTGGCACTCAGCCTGGCATCCCCCACCCCCAGCCCCCTGGGACGGTGTGTGCTGGAGGCAGCCTGAGCCCCCCCTGCGGCCCGGGCTGAGGCGGAGCAAGCAGCAGCGCTGAAGGCAGCAGAGCAGGTAAGGGATGAGGGATTCCCTCTACCCATTTTCATTTTCTTGTTTCTAGTCTCCCTAGAGCCCTGTGTTTTCCCATGAATATGAAAGTGCCAGGCAGGGATAAAAAGCTGGAGATGGAGCAGCAAGGCAGCCACAGTGAGCAAGGTGAGGCAGCTCCCTGGGACAGCCACCAGCCCAGCAGCTCCACACCTGAACGAGACACCTGTGGCACCTGTCAGGCATCTCTGCAGCAGAAATTTAGTGAATCCTGCCTGGAGTCCTCCCGTTCATCCTCTCTGGCATCTTGCGCTGCAGCCTCCTCATCTCATCGCAATCCATCGCTGACCATCGAGCTCTCGTTGACAAAATGTTGTGCCTCAGCCTCACCCCACTGCTCATGCTGGTGCTGGGGGTCAGCCTGGGGGCTGCCTTTCCCCACGACACCCTGAGGAAGGGCTGCAGGCTGTTCAAGTACCAGAAAATTGCACACGAGGAGCAGAATGCTGCGAAAGAGATGAGAGAGTTTGTGAGTACTGCTGGCAACAGGGGGTTGTGGGCTAGTGGGGGGCAAGGCAGAGGGGATGCTGAATTTGAGACCTGAGTGGCAAAGTGCATGTTTTCTGCAGCAGTTTGGAGGTGAGGAGGATGTTTTCCAAGGGTGTTTGGGGACATGAAGGGTGTGGGGCCAAATTTTGTCCTGGTTTCAAATCCTTCAAGGCTGGCCAGGGATGTGCAACATCGCCAGAAGTCACGATGAGAGTTTCTCAGTTTCTCTCTTGGTTTATGCCTGCAGGTGAACAACCACAAATGCAACACCAGTCTCTTCCACAGGAAATGGAAAATAGCAGACCTGCCGGTAAGAGCGAGGTGATGCTGTGAAAACGGGCACACCTCTCCTGTCAGCCGGTGCCACCCGCACCCATCGGCAGGTCTTCGAGACCGCCATCCTCCAGCCCTGCTGCTTCGGGTCCCTAACCAGGACACTGCCACCCGCAGGTACCCGACCGAGTGGTGCTGGTGGCGGCCGAGCTCAACCTCACCACCGCCATGCTGGAGCTCCCCGCTGCCCCCAGCTTTGCCGAGGTGCGCCGGCGGCCCCTGGAATTCTTCACCCAGGCCCGGGAGGATGTGCGGGGCTGTGTGAGTGCCTCCCCCAAACCCCTGCCCCGGGCCAGCTCAGCGGCCAGTGTGCTGCCAGCGGCGCTGCGGGGCTGGTCCTTACCCAGTCGCTCTCCTCGCAGGTGGATCCTTCGCATCAGCCCTCGGGGAGACTGAGGCACTGGCTGCACAAGCTGCAGGTGGCCATGCAAACAGTAAGTCAGGCCGGCGGGGCGAACGGGTTTGGGGGCGTCAGCGAGGGCACGGCTGCGTGGGGCCTGCTGCACCCCCACTTCAGTGCTGACCCAGCCCTTCTCCCGCCGCAGGAGAGCCCCGAGACCACGGCGTGCCTGAGGGCCTCCACCATCTACAACATTTTGCAAGTGCTCAACAACCTGCGCTGCGCTGCCCTGCACGACAAGTGCTGAAGTGCCCTTAAGCCCCCGCCCACGGCACCGGCCCTAAGGGACGCCCCGAGGCCCGGGAAGAACGACGGCGTTGCGCTGTACTTCTTATTTAACCCTTTCTCTCACTTATGCGACCTCAAGAAACTTCCCCCCCCCCCCTTCCCCCAGTCTTTTAAATTATTGTTTCGGGAGAAGGCAAAGAAATGCCCTTCCTGAAAGAACATGAATATGCATATTTATAGGATACCTTTGTTTTCCTGGTTCTCAAAATGGTTTTAAGGAAATCTATTTTTTTACCTGCTATTTATTAAAGAGTATATTATGCATACTTGCCTGTATAAATTAATTTCTTATGTGCTATTTAATATGAAAACTAAAGTAGCTACCATAAGCAGATAATCTGCCATCATGTGTTTTTACTATGATTTGCTGTAATACCACAGCTCAGGTATCTGCACATTCTTGCAACGACATTGTCCAAAAGGACCCTCATGGGGTTTCATCTGGGGACGGGGAGAGGAAAATGTCGGGGATGTTGGGCTCTTTGGAGAGCGTTCATAGATTCTGTCACTTGGCCGTGGCCTGTGTGTTGCCATCTAAGTCAGGAGCAGCGCCCGAGGCAATGAAAACCCATCCAGAGGGAAATGCCCTTGAGCCAACACCTCCGAAGGGCAGGGAAAGCCCCAAAGGCGTGTCTGGAATTGCCCACGGACTCCAGGGTTTGGTTACAGCGAGGCAGAGCTCATTCTCTCGAAAAAACAGCTTGCAGGAACGCGTTGCCTCTGTGACCTCGGGCTCCCAGGAGCAGCGGATGCCATCGGTGTCTGCTTTGCGACCCCACCTCCCGGCCCTGCTCCCCATTCCACCCCTCCCTTTTGAAGGCTTGCAAGAAATCCCTCTCTCTGGAACCTAGGTATAGCCAACATCTGTGGGAGGAGGGTGTTTATAGAACATTTCTGTCCAAAGCTGCTGTGCTGTGTTATCCAAGCAATATATGGATCTGGAGAGAAAAGCCTAAGGAGGGAAGAAAGCCTTTAAGCAGCAGTTCTGGGCTGGTTTAACTAGATTTGAGTAAGCTAAATTCCAATTTTTTTGGAAGAGGGGGGGAAGAGGTAGTGGTATCATTGCAGTAAATGTTTAGGATGCAGTGAGAATTTCAGTAGCTGTCTGCCAAACTTTCTTTGTGTCCAGTCTCCAGCTTTGGGTCATCACACCTTCTAACCTGGATGCTGCTTTAATGGCTGTATTATATATGGTTACCTTATTTACTGAAAGCTACCAATGGAAGAACTTAAGTTTATGCACCTGTTTTACAGATGGGAGGGCTGATATAACTGCAAAAATTTCTTTAGTTTTTAGTCTGTCTAGTTATGACACCCAAGTATTTCACTCTCCATTACTAATTACACTCTTATGATCATTTTTTACAGATTTCATATGATGGGCTTGTGGTTCCATTTGATTGCCTGTTTATTTCATCTGATTGATTATTGCTTCCATCCGAGTCACTAATCTGCTGCTGGAACGTACAAACAGCTGATTAATTTAAGCAGGTACCAAGGCATACTCCGCAGCAAGCAAGCCTGGTTAAGTTCTGCTCCTGAAATCACCCTTACAATTGTTTTTTCCCTCTCTGTGTGTTGCTATTTGCCATAGACTCAGTGTAACTTCTACTGCAGCTGAATCACCCCCATTTCCACAGCACTGTGAGGGAACAGTAAAAGGAATTCATTGGAAATGGCTGGCCAAGAAGGTGGTGGGTTCGCCGTCCCTGAAGGTGTCTAAGGACCAACTGGACTGTCAAAGGTTGAACTGGCTGATCTCAGAGGTCTTTTCTAACTTTAATGATTCTGTAATTCCGTTTACAAAAGGTGACAAAATTCGGCGTGGGGACAGATAACTCAGATCCACGACATCAATTCCCCTCCGGCACCGCAGGTCCCCGCTGGCGCTGAGGGAGCGCCCTCAGATGGCGGCGTTGCCTGAGGGGGCTGTCCCTCAGGGGCAGCCCCAACATGGCGCCGCCCTCCCGGCGGCAAACGGCCTCCCCGCCGCCCCGCCAAACTCTCGCGAGATCCCGGCGGGGGCACTTCCCGGCCGCGCCTGGGCTCTCGCGAGATCTCCGCTGAGGGAGGAGGAGGGGGAAGAGGAGGAAGGAGAAGGCAGGAGAAGGAAAGAGACGGAAGGAGGAGCCGCTATCGCCGCTCCCCCCGGGCCGGCGCCCGGGATGGTGTTGGTCGCGGCTGGCGGGCCGTGACGCCGCGCTCAGGTACGTGCGGACTGTCCCCCTTCCCTCAGCCCCCGGCTCGGGCCTGGCCGCTCCCGGTGCCCCCACATCTGCCGGCCCGCCAGGCCTCGCCTCCCGGTGGGATCCCCCGGCCCAGCTCCCCCGCTACCCAGCGCTCCCCTTGCCCTGCGGCGGGGCTTCCCCGGCACCCGCTGTTTCTCTTCCCGGGATGGCTGGCGAATTCCCGGGGCTCTTGCTCCCTTCCCTAGAAATAAGCGCAGCACTTCTCCCTTCCTCCCCTGTCTCTCCGATGTAGCTTTACTTGCGATTTGTGAGTGCTTTCTTGTGCTCCAGTAGAATTTGGGATATAGCCGAAGTCTGTAATTTCATTTCCAGACTGGTCGCGCTTCTCTTGGGTTTCCTGGTTTTCTAGGACAAGGTGTAAAAGCATTTAATGCCCATCGAAGTTGAATTTGTTTGGGATTAGCGCTTAAAAGGTGGGGTTTCTGCAGCTGTTGTTTTTTCATTCTCCAGGGGAAAATGCACTGTTTTGTTCTGCTTGTTCTGTCTTTCTCTGGGATAAAACCTACAGTACGTTTCAGTTGAGCCAGCTGGATTTTACATTTACCCTGAACTTTTCTTTTGTTTTTAAACAAAATCTTGAAGCTGACACAAACTTGACAGCTTCAGGGAGCTCGACCTTCTTGTAGATCTCACCAGAGTTTCCTACTGTTAGGGTCTGTTGTGAAATACACGTTTTCCTTTTTTTTAAACCTTGTTGCTCACTTTTCTGTCATGTTCTTCTCAGTCTCAAAGTAAAGATTATACCCTGGCTTTTTGCCTTTTTTCCCCCCACTTTTTTTGGTCTGATTAATTCATATGACTTTAAGAATAAGCATTTCTCCTATAATATTGGTGGTGGTGGGGCCTGAGGAGTTTGGATCTGGAGAACATTGTGTTGGTTTTAGCCAGAATGTTAAAGAAGGAGGAGTTGCCTTCAACTAGGAGTAGTGTCAACACATTTTAAGCCATGACAGATTGGATGTTTTGGCTTCGTGACTTTGGCATTCTGACCACCTTTTACTCTAATTAATTTATCAGTACAGTTATCGTCTAGAGTGGATGGCTGGCACAGCAAAAGTATCTCTTCATTTCAGTTATTCAGTCTCTGTGTGTCAAGATTTTGCCCTTTGAGGAGTTGCTGTTGTCGAGCTGTGTAAATAATCGCCCTGTTTGCGGCTGCAGTCCCTTTCCTGTGCCCTGGGAGCTGTCTCAAAGCTCACTTCCTAGTGTTAGAGTTGTACCAGTAATCCCTCCCCTTTGCCTTTTTTTTTTTTTTTGCTTTTGGCCAGCCAAACAGCAGCTCTGAACGTTTGTCCTGTGAGGTGTGGAGGGGAGTAAGGGGCTGGCAGGGGTGTTTTCACAGCAGCTCTTTCGAAGGAGCAGTGTCAGGCAGTGAAAGTGGTTTGTAAACACCTGATGTAAGGCTGACCTTTCTCCAGAAAACGAAATTTCCTCTTGGCCTAATGCACTGCAACTCTCTCAGTGTTCACAGCTCAAACAAGCTCATTCTTCAGGTCCCGTGGGCCATTCTCACCTTTAATCGCCGTTGGCTGGATGCAGCAGTTCCATGTCGATGATGGTAGTTCACTCCTTATTCAACAGCTGTGCTTTGTTTTCCTCCCCCCGCGCCCGTGGCTCGTTTTTGGTGACTGTCCCTGCTGTCCCGTTGTGTTCCAGGTGGGAAGCAGCAGTAATGCTAACTCTGGCAAGCAAGCTGAAGCGGGATGATGGTGTCAGAGGTCCCCGTGCCTCCAACCCAGCGTCTGACTCCTCTCGGAGGGTGTCTGTCCGGGATAAATTACTCGTTAAAGGTGAAAGAATCTATTGAACTATTTCGGGATTTACTGTTTTTTGTGTGTATTGCCAGTAAACAGCACTAAATTGCATATAAAGTCCTGCAAGTATTTTTAAAATGGCTTGTGACTTCCCTTGGGATTGCTGCTGTAGTGTATATATTGACCTGCATCTCATCTCCAGCAGCTTGTTGCCTGCAGGACACTTCTTTTTATTGAATTGAATTTATTGAATTTTACTGAATAATGAAAATTAAAACGAGCATCCTCCTTACTCTGCTGAAAGTTAGTCCCTCAGCAATTAAAACATGATGGAAAAATTGCCCCGTAAGTGTCATTAAATGTGTAGGAGGAGAGTATCAACAGTAGTATATTTGCCTTGTTAGGAAGGTGGGTTTTGAGCAAAAATGTAACTGCCTGTCACAGGAAAAAACATTGTAAAAGTAACAGCGGTGTTTTGGTCATTTCTAATGGCACAGGTCAGAGGCTGCAAACTTTAAAAAGCTTAGAAAAGCAATGCAAAGAGAGATTTTTGCAGGCCTGGAGTCAGTAGAAGTTGAGTGTGAAGCTGTGAATAATAAGCCCCTGATTGTATTGAGTGTGGTGTGTTTGAGGAAGGCTGCTGTAGGTTTTTACCAGCTGGTGAAAAAAAAGCCCCAAACCTATTTTGTGGCGGTTGTGGGTAAGTGGGGCAGTTCATGAGACAATAATTAAACTATTTTATAGTTGAATGAGGGACAGCTCTTTCCCGCACTTCAAATTTTTTCTTTTTTTAGTAGCATAGATAATTTATTTCAATATCCATGGGTGCTGACACCTTGTTATTACTATGGACTTAAACTCAGGTTCACTCCCTCTGCTAAGAGTTGAGTGTTAATGGCAAGGAATGGGTTGTTCAGGTTGATGTTTCTGCTGAAAATGATCAGTAGCAGATGTACTGCTGTTGATGTGTAAACTGCCACTATTGGGATTCATGCCAGTCAAAGGAAATTCATATTTCCTGGTCTTGTTTTAACATTTAGACCAACACAGGTGGGTTTGCTTGACTCCTATTACCTAACTAGCATTGCATCTGTTTTTTTGTTTTTTGGTTTTTTTTTTAAATTAGGGTAAATTCTGTGGTGTGTTTAGGAAGGCTGCATAAGTTTTTTACTAGCTGGTGGAAAAAAGGCCCCAAGCCTTGATTGAGCGAGGTGTCACTGCTTGCTGTTCTGTCAGTGCATTTGGAAGTGCCTCAGTTAGACTGTAGGAATGTTATATCCAAGATTTTCCCTCTGTATTGTTTTGAGGATGTGGAATTTTATGTGCTTTAAATCGTGATTGTGATCACTCTTACATTTCCAGTTTGGAAATCCTCATTTAACTCCAGTTCTGAGGGGGGAAAGATTCAGGCAGGAGAAATAAGCTCTTTAACCAGGCTAAGCTACAAAGCCAAATTACTAAATATATATGATCTGAGATTTTCCCTAACCTACAGGTAGAGACTTGAGGGGAAGATAGCATCAATTAAACATGCTTCATGTGAGATGCCAAAGAAATTTTAGTCTTCCCTTAGAGCAGTCTTGTTTTTCAAAATGTACCCAAGTCTGCAGGGGTGGAAAACAATGTAGGCTATAGAAAATTAGTATTGATGTTATAATTGTAATTGCTGTGGCTGTGTTAGCAAACCAGCACAGACTAAGTATTGAACAAGTCCCAGACTGACAAATGTTTTTAAAAGCAGGTCAGTGCTCACATGCCTCTGACAAACAACTGAGTGCTGGATCCTGATCTGATTGTGCATGGAAGTTGTATCCCTGCTGTGAAATGAGTGGTTTAGTTCACTTAAAGTGTCACCATCAAAGCTGTTGGTGGAAAAGTACCTTAATAGAAATTTGTAAAAGCACAGCAAATGTTGGTGGCAAGGTTTATACTGCTGCTTACTGCATGGGTATTACATATAAAGGGAAATCAAATTAGAATCAATTTAGAGTGATACATGCAGAGGCTGGAATGAAATGAGCAAAGGGAAAAGGGTAAAGGAGACTCTTAGTTGAGTCATGGGGTTGAGAGTGAATCCCCTTCCTTTCTAAACTCCTCAGGCAGGAGTCTCAGTGCAGCTGGACCCAGTCTTAGGCTTGGACTCAGTGAACAGATTTAGTAGAACTTAATCACAAAAGTGCTTGATTATGTTAATCACTAATCAGATATAAACATAATATAGATTCAAGATAATAACGTGTATACTCTTTCATAGGGTGTTCAAGTCAATGCACACACATGTGAAAAAGTAGATATATATGTAGACAAATGTGCAAAGGGAACACACACATGCATGGATATGTATGTATACATGGGAAAACAGATTAAAAAATCCACTCCCCCCCCCATCAATGAAATATTCCTGTTAAATGCCTTTTGGAGGTTAGTGGAATTTTCTGAAATCCAAGTGAGGATGGTACCATTTCACTCAGGCTGTAATTCCTGTAAGGAGTGTTCCAAAGCTATCAGGGAATGACTGATTATTCTTACTCTGTCTCCACCTTGTCCAGGCAGCAGGAATTCTTGATATAGTCAGTGCTGCTCCCACCTTAGCCTTGCAAGAGATCCTGATACAGTTCAGGAATGCTTTACCACCAGGCTCCTGTGCAAAGGCCAGGGCCTGACAGCAATTACTGAAATTGTAGAGCAGGCCAAGGGTTGAGGGGGGAGTGCACCACTTCTGTACCACATACATGCACGATGCTTTCCCAAAAGAGCTGTAGGAGCAGCTGTCAGTCTGCCTAGAATGGTTTCTGGGTGAAATGGCACCTGACAGTAGAAGTAAATCGTTCCAGTGTAACTGCTGAGAGGGCAATCTAGTTGGAAAGACTTGTTGGGGATGTTCTGTTTTAAGCTGCTCAAGCTATCCATAGACCATTTGTTTACAAAAGTTTCTAGAATTTGCTCCAGCGCTTTAAGGTGGATCAGCTGCAGCAGCATCTATGATGTTGTTGAGACTGAGTGAAGGTGAGCTGATGTTGACAGTGTTCCTAGGGCACATAAAGATCTGCAGGAGTGAGTTTGAGTGGGAGTGCAGAGCTGCCTGCTAAAGGTGCACACAGAGCAGTGATGTGGCTGCAGCTGGACCAGCACCAGTGCCTTGTCTCGCTTGATGGTGTGGAGCTGTAATAGCCCAGCTGGACTTCAGGCTGTTGTATTGCATCCCAAAGTCAGCAGGAGCCTGGCAGAATAGTTGTAAGTAGAAGTTGTTACTGGTGTGTGTTTAGGCTGGAGTTACCAAACACGTGACAGTGGCAGAGTGTGTGAAAGGCTCCATCAGGTCAGTGTCCTGACAACAAATTAAAAAATAATCTGTCATACATAAGAGAAATCCTGGCCATCAGCAAGGGAGGAGGAGGAGATGAGAAAAGGCCCAGAGTGTTCTGTCGTTGGTGAAGCACCACTGTCCTGTTCCTGATCCACTGTAAATTGGGGATAGTCTGATAAATCCTGCAGACGGATGTCTGCCAGCTTTGCTCAGGGTATTGTCCAGACACAGGCAGTGTCTGGTTTTTCTCTGGAGGGAAATTGAAGACAGCCTTGTTTGTGTTGATAGAGAGTCCAGTCCAGGAGGGCACTAGAGGATCTTTGAAGGATGTGTTGTCACACTGATAACCCTGCAGTCCTCAGTTGTGTTGTGTACTCTGCCTGGTCAGTAGGTCAATGCTGTTTTGATTAAGGTGATGACCATGATCCCAGATACTGATAAGTGTGGATGATGCTTACAGCATTTAAAAAAACTTGTCAGAGACCAACTCCATGCTGCCTGAAAGTAGGAAAAATAGGTAATAATTTATGTACAATAGCTATTTGCGCTATGGCTGTGAAGAAACATCTCAGTTGGTGTTTGAAATAGTGGTGCCAGGTACTGACCTTGGCTTTATTGATGGGTGCAAGTTAAAAAGACTTTGTTCCACTTTTGTGGAAAAGCTGCTTTTAAAATGCTAGTGCTCTTTATTAGTTTTTCTAAGTTGTTCCTTTGATTGCTCATGTTACATATTCAGGTGCCAGTCATGGCTTAGGACACTTGAATTACTTTATGGACATACTATGAATGGAAATGCCCCTAAAGTTTTATATTAGGAAGTAACTCTGAGTCATTTGGATATTGTCTTCCAGCTGTAGAGAGGGTCTAGTAAAGCACAGCTTTGTTAAAAGTTCAGTGTGACTTACCTGTGCATCTGTTTTCACTGGATTTCTGTCTAGGCTCAGTTGGAGAGTAAGACTCTAATTCTGGAGGCCTGGTACCCAAATTGAAATAGAGCAAGCAGTACAATTGCTGTAGCAGCTTTCATTTTGTTCTGTGCTGCAGAGACAGCTCCTAATGTTCTGTTCATCTCTAAAGGGAGCTTCATTAAGCTGGGAGCAGGGGCCACGTGACTGCTCCTCCAGGATGCTGAGCACGCAGTGCTGAACTTGAAAGGCAGATCCTTTCTGAAATTTAAAAAGGGCTGAGGACAAGCCAAAGTGGTATTTAAGATTAATATTGTATAATGAAGGTGACTGCTAAAATGAATTCAAGATAGAGAGCATGCCAGTAGTAGCTCATGGATCACAAAGATTGTCCCTTAAACTGCATTTTTTGTCATGCACCTAAGCTTCATTATTCAGTTTTTTGTGACCACTACTGCTTAGTTTGATTGTGGCAACTTGAAATAACTTCATATATAGGAAAATGAGTTAACAAGGTTTGTTCCTTGGTTATCTTCAACACCTATGGCTTTTACAACCATATTTATATAACCAGAAAATACTTTGTGTGTGTCTCTGTATAAGCCTGAGAGAACAGAAGTGGGAAACTGATGATGAAAGTGAGGTGAATGTCCATTGTAACTAAAAATCAGAGAATCTATTTATTTGCTTTCTCCAGGTCTTCAAAAATAGTAATATCCCTCCTCACAATAACAGGTGAGGAAAGTTGAGAGGGGAGAAAATACTTTTTTTCTAATACTGGTGTGTACAGTTCAGAGGAGCTAAGTAGGGAATGCTATAAAGATGGATGGGATAAGAATTAGGAGGCAAACAGCATTCCTAGAATTAAAAGAATATTAGAATTAGTACTTAGAAAATGGAATTTTTGTCAGTGTCAAGTATTTTATCTGCATCTCTAGAAGTCTTAAAGAAGTAAATTAAATAGGCACTTAAACAGGAGAGGGGGCTTTTTGAACAAAACCAGAGAAGTAACACTGCTGTGGATGAGAACATTCAGTTGAGGAAATAATGCTTTTATTTGGTGTACTTAAAACCAAACTCCAGCAGAAAGCATAGAACCTGATTTTTGTGGAATACTTAGTAAACAAAACACTGCTGTATTCAGATTGGAGGAGGTGAGGGAGCAACACAATGGGGTTGTGATCTGTGCATTAAACATTCTCGGGCTGTCTCATAAACCTTGCACACACAGCAGGAGGGTGCTCCTATTTCTGTCTCGAGAACTGTCATGGGTAGGAAGAGTTATTGTTTGTGAAATCATTTATAAATAGCTCTGGTTGCTTGTGTTAGGCTTAGCTTTTCTCTCTTCTGTACAGTTCCTGAGCTGCTTCTGAGATGTCATCTGTTTGCATTCAACTCTGCAAGTGTTTGTGGTGGGTTGAAGTTTAAGCCTCACCTTTTTCATGGTTTCAAATAGCATTTGGAACCGTTCAAGCAAGTGCACACTGGGTCAAGATCAGGACTCTGAAAATACACCTCCCACGTGGGCTGCTCCTGCACCAGATCCCACAAGGTTTTGGGAGCACCGGATGGGCTGTTTGGGAGCTGATGTTATTTCCTGAGGCTTGGATTTTCTGGTTGTTTGTCTCATCTTCTTAATGGTGTGAATTGAGAGACAGATGCTGATCCTTCACAAAATACCATGAAAAGTAATAAAATGGAATTTTCTCTACTGTTTAGCTATAGTGACAGTCATTTCTTGAAAGAGAAGCTCATAAAAACTTTGAGCTTAAGTTTGTTCTTTGATTTAGTGAAGCTTTTGGAGCTCTTGGAAGTTCAATGCATTGGAGCTCTGATTGTCACTTCCATGCTTTGCTTATTTACAAATCTCTGTTAAATAAGTTGGCAGCCTGCACAAGGGGCATTTTCTTACAGAGAATGCTCATGCCAGAGGTGTTGCTTTATGTAGAAAATGTGTAACTTAAAACATCAGAATCTTAGTGGAGCTTGAATGCTGTGGTCAAAATGTTTGCTTTCTGAGCAGCAACATGCTGAAATGGTTTCAGTGTCAAGGTTTGTCACTGCCAAAGAGTCACAGAATTTGGGAAACTCAAACACTGAGCTTTGGCCTGTTAAATGTGCTTCTTAATTGGTTAATCACCAATGTTTTATATGGCACAATAGTAACATCTCTTGTCTTACTTGATGCTACTGTAAATATTTAGATTGTTGAAGCAGATCTTTGTCTGCTTGTATTTACGAAGTTGTTCCATTATTAGTTGCAGTGGTTTGTTGCAAAGTTCGTAAGAAACCTCAATTTTGGGGCACTTGCTTTTGTTTCCAAAGCTTTTGTGTGGATTTATTAGCACAGCATTCCCACCTGTTTGCACACCTTCAGAGGAGCACAGTGTTCCCTGCTCCTGGGTGTGACCATTTTGTTTTCATGTTTTCACAAGAAAACCTCTCATTCTTGTGCCAAGAGAGGAGCACAGAAGTGTGAACACGTTACAGGAACTGCTCACATCTCTGAGAACTCTGGTGACTGTAAGTTCTACTGAACATTGCAGGAGGCAGAAGTGAGGCCCTGGCTCAGCAGAGCTGCTCCTTTCAGCCATTGCTGGGACCGAACATGCTCTGCCCTTGGGTGTCTCTCTTTTTTGGGATCAGGCAGAGGGCAGGCTGGATTCATTAAGCTGAACAACACACAAGCACAGAAAGCAATAAAGGAAAGCAGTCAATACCTTAAAATAGGAGCCAGGCCCTAAACTTTGCCCTGTAGTGAAGATTGATGTGCCTCCCACTATGAAAGACTGGTGAATTTTAACAAAAGTGTGAGGGAATAATATTATGAAAGATTTTTATAGCTGCAGCCTTCAGGGGTTGGTTGTCATGTCTTTTTTTATCAA
>VZTX01010660.1:127184-202897 GCA_013400915.1 Pardalotus punctatus | reverse complement strand
TGTGTGTGTGTGTGTGTTTTAAAGACCGTACTTTAGCAAAAGTGTGGCGCCAGTGTTGTCTTTTAGTGCATGGCTTTGGTTAAATCAGCTCTGGCTGCTCGAGTGTGGGAATTTAAGAGTGAAGTGAATTTTTCTGCTAAGTGTGAAGCACAGTGCTTCTGTTTGGTGGGTTTTTTTCTCTTAATGTAGTTGGCTGCGGATGCAAGGTGTGCCAAGCAAAAGGGAAGTGGGAGTCAAATAAGCATCTTTCCCACTGCAGAGACCAGCCAGGTTTACTAAGCACGGATGCAGGAAAAGCTCCAGAGAGTTACTGAGAGTTGTGGTGAGATCAGTTTGGATTCAGTGTCAAGAATTCTGAATGACAGTTTTCTTCAGATGCGTGTCTTTGAGACTGGTATTGAAATCTCTTGCTTGTTGTCAGCCCAAATAAATGGGCTGTGTCTGTGGAGGCCTGAAAGCAAAGTCAGAAGTGGAAAACAATACTACAGGAAATGCCAAAAATATACTCAATTAGATTTCCTAGAACTTTAGAAGTAAAGGGGGGGAGAGATCTTGATGGATCTCCTTCATACTTCCGTGAAATACAGGTAGTTGAAGGTAAGGGTTCAATAAAATACACAAAAGCAGGGGCTCTTCCAGGGAAGGTAACTTGGCAGGCTTAGGAATACGCTTCACTTCCTAGGGACTATGGAACAGAATCAGGATGTTTCCTCTTTTATGAATTGCTTTTAAGCTCTGGAAATAAATGAAAGGAAATTTTAGTTGAATAGGAGGGCATATCAATAACAAACTGTGCTTTGGGAATGCCAGGGCTCTGTGTGGTAGCAGCCCTGGTGCTTCAGTCTTGGCAGAGCTGAACTCCCCATCAAAGCAGGATACATTTGCCATGTCCGTAGGGCAGATGAGCATTTTTAGTAATGAATTGAGTGGCTTAAAGAGAAATTTCAAGGTAAACTTCCACTGCAGCTTAATTATATTTTTAAGTAAAATTGGATTTACCGGGTGGTTTGAATTAGATCTGCCAATTTTGACTTCAAGAAGGGCTTTATTCTTGCATAAATAATGGTTTTGGTTTTTTTCTTTCAACAGAGGTTGCAGACCTTGAAGCTAATTTACCTTGTGAGTATAACATTTAATAGCATGCATTTTAAGGGAGAAAGGACCATTGAAGTGAGCATTTTGACAGAAGTATGAATGCTAATGGTATTTAAGTCTAGGGGAAGCTGTGCAAAACACCACTGCAGCTTGAACAGGTTTTCTTTATTGCTCTCTCTGAAGGGGCTGTGGAGAGGTGGACCCTCATTTGTGTCCTTTGGAAGGAGTATTGATAATTTGCCTTTAGAATTTGATTGCTAGGGAGTGGGAGCTTAACTTTGATAAAACACCCAAAAGGTTCCTGGGACTCAAGGGTGCAATTAGTGCCTCACTCCTGTTTTTTCTTCATTCTCTCATTTTCAACGTAAGAAATTCTGATTGAGGGATGGAGCAAATAGCTCAGTTCTCAGGGAACATGAAGTCAGCCTGCTGTTTTTTCAAGATGTAACCTGATGTCTTTGTTAAGGGTGAAAATCTTAATGAAAATTAATTTTTTAAGTGATCCGTATTCCTCCCCCCCAAAATAAAACAACAGAAAACCAAGATAATGTGGTTTTAGCCCTGGAATCTTACTTAAGACATAAGCCTTCCTTAAAAGCAGTTCTAGAGAATTTACGCAGAGTAATTTTAGGTAAACTTTTTTCAATGTAGGTTCTGTAAAGGATAACAAACACCTGAGCAATGTGTATTTTTAGTTACTACAGTATGAGTGCATTACTAGGGTTTGTGTACAGCTCTAGGTAGGTTTTTTTTTAGGCAAATAAGTTTATAACTCTGATGCTCTTTTTAGCTTCTTGACTACAGAAAACAAACAGCCAGCTTGATGGGTTGAGAAGCTAAAGACGGCATAATATGGATAATAACATATCCATGGAAGATGGATCTTCTCCTGCCAGCTTGTCTCTGCCACAGTCAAGAAAGGCCACTTTTGTGCATGGGAAGCCAACTTAGATTGTGTCATCAAATGCAGAGAAAGGGATGTTATGCTGGGAGCTTGCAGCTGTTGAACTGAAACCACTGACAGTTCCAGCAGATTGTTCCCTTTCCCCCACACTTGTTCTTCGTTGTCACTATTCTCATTAAATTAATCTCTTCTGAGAGTGAAAACATTGTGTTTGAAAGGGGATGCTCCATAACTTCGGGAAATCACTTGACTGAAATGTAGGGGTTAATCAAGGAGTCAGCTTGAAGAGTTTAAAAGATTATATATTTGCTTTTCCAGCAGTGGAGAACTCATTGTCTGATGTAAATTATTCTTTTGCTTTGCAGGTACATGTAAAGTGAATTTTCCTGACCCAAACAAGCTCCATTACTTTCAACTAACTGTAACCCCAGGTAATTTTAAAACGTGTGCATTTTGTTTTTGTGTGTTGGTGTTTAGGAAACGTAACTCCCAGAGGAATTCCAGTAAAGCCTCTAGTCAAAGAAAGTCTGGTTGTTAGAGTGATTATTTTGTTAATGGTATGGAGAAACTGGGCTGGATTTTGACAACCAGATTCCAATAAAAAGGCCTTGAAAACCGAGCAGGTTTAGGAAATACTCAGCTCTTGTTTGCTTACTTTGAGAACTTTTTTTACTCTCAGCCAGTTTTAAACCACCTTTTTATTTGCTGAAATAAATCTTGGACTGGGTATTACTGTATTACAGCCCTGTTAGGTTGTGTGTTCTGTTTTACTGATTGCTTGGTTCTGCAGAGCTGAAGAGATGGGTTACCAATATAATGCTGCTGGAAAACTTCAAATCTAGACATGCCTGAAGATGGCTAACAAATAGGAGTCTCTGAGTCTTTGAATATTCAAATAGGTGGAAATCAGATCTTTTATTATTAACACAACTTACGTATACTGTGAAGCTCTTGCTGGTCAGTAAAAACATTTTCATAAATTATCATTTCTGTGTAAGCTTCTTAATAACCACCTGATATTATAGTTTGCTGTGCATTTTAGAGTAGGAAGTTTTGTTTTATGGTGGAATTTGTATGGAAGTTTATTTAAACTACACATGACTTCTTGTTTTTGTTTGAGACTGTGCAACTGCTTGAATGAGAGCATTGCCACTTGCAGGACGCTGCATAGTTTGAGTTAGAGGTGTTGGGATCAGTGTCCCCCTACCGGCTCATTCTTGTAAATGCCCATTTTCTGTAGATGCTTTTGACAGCAGAATTTGGTTGAGGTGTGTCAGTCATGCTGATGTATTACCTGGAGGAGCAGTGGTTTGTATGTAAGTGGAGCAGCAGGAATGTTTCTGCTAATCCAGTGCTTTGAAGTCAGAGCGGCACTAGGTGTCACTGTTGCTGCTTATTAACCCAAATCAGCTGGCCCTTCCTCCGGCAGAAATTTGGGTGGTCTCTGTTAACGTGTCGGTTCGTGTGACTCCTTTTTGTGATGGAAGAATGAGTGAGGCTGCCCTCGTCAGTGTAATCAATACTAAATTCAAGAGCTAATCCAGAATGTTGAACCTCTCATTCTGTGTAGGAGTTGCGCTCATGTTTATTTGGTGGGTGTTAAGTCTGCTTGCACCAAATGCTCTTCAGTTTATGTGGTGGGTCTTTATTATATTTTGGAAATCACTGCACAAGTGAGGGATGTATGAAAAAGCTGTCCTAACTCCAAGGTGTCTAAATCCTAGGAACTGTTTTGGCTGTTCACTGCTGTGCAGCAAGATGCTGCAGGCAGAAACCAGCTGTTGAATGCAGAGCAGGCTTTTGTGCCAGCTTCATTGCTGAAATGATCTTGCCAATGAGCTGATCTTAATTAACAGTTTGTTACTCTAAATATAGCTGCACAGCTGAAGTCTCTGCAATTGCAGCCTGACCCGAGTAAACATCTATTTTCAGCTGTGCATAATTCAGGTATAGAATCTTGTGATCAACTGTAGCTTAGCACTCTAAAGGCAGAGCACGACGCAGACCAAGAAAAGCTTTGTAGTTTTCTGCTTCCCTTCAATATTGAAATTTTCTCTAGTGCATGCTAAATCTTAGTTTCTTCAAGGCGGCACAGTGGTTGTCACGGAAGTTTTATGGCTCAAGTGGGCTTGAGCCAGCTCTTTTTGTATTGTCTGAAAAGTACTGCATGAATCTTGACTTTGTTCTATGCAGTCATTTTGAATGTGGATGGTCTTGAAAGGACAGTAAAAGAAGCTTCCTTAGGCTCTCACAAAAAGACTAATTTGAATAAGAAAATAAATTTCACCACCAAGCAGAAATCCTTCCAGCTCCCTTGCTCAGCATCTCTCACAAAAACCTTTCTCAGCCAGTATTTAATATCGCAAAATTATCCTGGTGACAGAAAGTTTTTAATTTAAAATGATTTTGTGGAAAATTTTGATGAAGGGTGGCTGCTTTCTTCACATAGTTCAAGAAATTGCAATCTCTGTATGTTGCAGCTTTCTGCAGTGTACCATCAGTGGACATTTAGCAGCACACATTAGAAAATGCCTTAGACATGGATTTTTCTGCCGCAGTGGACAAAACTCTGTTCCCAAGGCAGACGCTGCTGGTTTTCTGTGCTGTCTGAAGCTTCTCTTTCCTTTTGTCATCTGAAACAGTTGCTCTGTCTTTGAAAAATGTCCTTCTGCTACCACTTGCCTCTCTTCTTATTTTGCGCCAGTATCATATTGGATTAAAATCTAGGGAGAATAAGGAGAGAGATGCTTAGAATACAGGCAGAGTCCTGCCTGCTGCACTGGTATTTGGAGCACAAAATTGGAAGCTGAGACAAAAACACAGTAATGACCTGGAAAAATAATAATGGGGAAGAGTTTAGGTAGCCTACACATGAAAAAACCAGAAGAGTAAGTGCAGTTAATGCAATTTCCCTGCAGTTCCCAGGCAGCTGGACTAGTCTGGGGTTAGTGTGGATGTTTGAGTCCCACTGTGGAGGGATTAATAAAGACCCTGTTTTCTGGTTTGTGTGACACAGAATGGCAAATATTGGTGAGCATGGCTGATTCAGGGAGCTGCTATCCAAAATGCATCCTTTGTGGCCTGCCCTAATTATCTTGCATTTTCTTCTGAAGTGAGGAAGTAATTTGGTTAAGTGTTTTCCAGAGCACTTTCAGGCATTAAAACACCCTACAAACGCAAACTAAGATTAGTCAGGTTGTTGGTAATGAAACTTGAGACTGAAGTGGGAGGGATGCTTGCTCTGCTAATACAGCTTGAAGCCATAAATTTCAGCAGGAGGAAAACTGTGGCTCAGACATACTTCCTTTTTAGCAAAAGTCTGTGGCTAGCTTCCTAAGTTGTGTGTTAAAGCTGTTTTATTTGATGATTTTATTTATAGCCCTTTCCTCACAGTTAGCTCTGCCAGAACTTCTCTTCCCACCACTCTTCCATGCCTACAACATTGAGAATTTCTCTCCCAGGCTGAGAACTTACTTACTTGAGATGCTGAAAGATGACTTCTGTGTGAAGGGTTATCTTGTTAATGCACTGCAAAATTCCTAGCTGGGTACTGATACTTTCCAGAATTTTTAATATACATTTGTGTGACTGCTAATGAGTAGCTTTATTGTTGCTTTACAAATATGTCCTTGTTTATTTTATAGCAGAACCAGTAGCTCAGCCAGTGTGGTTTTGGGTTGGTGCTAGTGGATCGATGTCAGGGTAAAATCAAAACTTAAAATGAGTTGTAATGTGAGGCAGTGATGAATATTGAATTGTCTTGGAGAGAGGCTTGATCTGAGAGCTCTTGAGAGTTTTTTTTTTTTTTTTGGACAGTCAGTTCAGTGAGTGTTCATTAAACCTGAGGATTTTCTTTGACATAAGACACGTGTGGATACATCCATCAACAGGTATTTATTTCATTTTAGCAGGGGTGGAATGTGAGGAGCTGCTGCGTGCTTTGCTCCAAGTCCATCAAATCAAGGAACTAGTGGAATTAAGCCAAAGAAAATAACTTTTGTACTTGGAAATGTGATAATTCCTGACACTTGTTTAAAATGTATAATAGTTCTAGATGGTGGATAAAGTGCAGTTAGCTGTGGTCTGTTGGATAAATGGTGGTGTTAGAGCTCCTGGGGGATATTGGACCATTTTCCCAATGATTCCTTTCTGGAATGGTCTCTTGCTCTGAGTGTTTTGCACATTTGACAGGGAGCACTGTTATCAAAGGGTATCGGTGTGACTCACCTCTTACTTCTCATTCTTCAGTAATGGCTTGCTTTACTGATTTTTACCTCTGTATATTTGAAAACAAAAGATAAATACTTTTATCTTGCTTTTTCGTATAAAAATCAGTGCGTGTCCATTTACTTTCTGATTAAACACAGTGTGCCTGAGATTGCTTAATAAATCCAGCACACTCAGAATTGAATTGGAGTGGGAATGAAGAATGGATTTGAAAAGCAGATCAGGAGACAGCAACCTGAGAGAGGGTTTCGATGACCTACAGTAGACAGGCTAGAGTTTTTTTTGTGGTTTGGAACAAGCTAGATAATAACATAATTCTTCTTAGTCTTTCTGTAAGCTATGGATTGTTTCACAGAACATTTATTTGCATTCTTGATGTAAACAAATACAAAAAACCTGCATCATATAATGTTAACCAGCCCTCCTGGCCTTTACTGGGGCTGGTGTACTCAAGGTAGTTTGAGCCAGAGCATTCCTTGGGTGTCCCAAGGCCCCAGTGAGGGCTGGGTACCTGTTTCCCTTTATTAATGAAAAACCTCAGTAATGGCAATGCCAGACGCATTTCAGATCACTTGTGAAGATTTCAGCTTCCAAGCACAACCATCTCACAGCCATCTCAAGAGTTGCAGGCTGGCTGTCATCCTATTATGTGGTTAAATATAACTAGGTATTTTAATATGTCATATTTGAACATTGAGCCAGTTTAATAATTCGCTATTGAGTCCGAGGTTGGCAGAGAGGCAGGTGTTTTCCTATCTGATACATCACTGTAAGATAATTACAATAAAAGAGCCTGCTTGCTCTTATTGAAGTACACTCTGAAACATGCTCTTGCCCACATTATTCATACTGCTCACCGTGGTTGCTGGCACAAGTTTGGGAAGATGTGCTCATTCCCAGAGGAGGATTCAGGAATGCATTAGCAAGGGAAGCATTTCTCCAGCTCGTTTGAAGGGTCAGTGATACAGTACTGCCTGCCACGGGGCAGGATTTTCTTTGTACAGACATGAGAAGTTCAGTCCAAGGTTCCTCTAGTATTCCCTGGTATTCCTTGGTATCCTTGTTATTGTGATCAGGATGGTGGATTTTTCTGGGAGTGTTGAGTCTTGTGACTTCAAATTTCTGCTGTAAACATGTTGGGAGTGCAGCAAGACACTGCTCACACACTGCTTGGATCAGGTGGCAACTAGTGGTGCAACCAGGTTAAGTATTTGATGATAACCCTGTGCTGTTGTTTTAATCTTTGTAGTCCCTTGTAATCTCTTAGTTAACTATTTTCCTTGGTTTTTCTTTTCTAGATGAGGGCTATTACCAAGGGGGAAAGTTTCTGTTTGAAATTGAAGTTCCTGATGCCTACAATATGGTGGTGAGTATTTATCGTTAGTCTAATAGTTGTCATTTTAGATTTTCTTTGCAGGTAACAGGACTTCTGAGGGAACTTGGCATTGAGACTAAGAAAGGATCTTCTGTCTGTTGGTAAAATAAGTCTCTGCAACTGTCTGGCAGAAGGTCTTGGAAGTGCAGATGAGTCAGACCTGAGTGTCTTCCCCTTTGGGCTGATATTCTGCTCTGTCCTGTTATTTATTTGTGAGACCAGCACTTAAAGATTACTCTTATTAAAAATTATTCTTATTAAAAATGATGTATCTAAGAATGAAATAAATGAACCAAAAAGGTTGATAGTTTTGTCATTTTCCCCCCATCCTTCTCCTTTGCTGTCTTACTTTTGATGTTGATAGTTCGGAGTTCTTTCAGAGAGGCTGAAGAAGGTATTGGGGAGGATCCTAGGGAAGTGTTTGAGGGAAGCCCTTTGGCTCCTGTTCAGCTGCACTGAGCCTAAATTCAGCTTTATCTCTGTGGTAGTTGCAGTCACAACTAGGTAGTGTTTGTAGTTGTATGGGTTTGGTTGTGGGATGTTTAAAGTTCCCCTTAACTTTACCAAAGAATTTTCATGTGGTAACAGAGGTCACCCTCACCGACGTCTGTGTACTCATTTTAATTTTTGTGTTCCAGTTGTTCACCTAAACAACATTGCTTCAGGAAAGCATTTGCTGCGTGTTTACAGGAGAGCTGAATTTCAGTTTTGATCTGGATTTTTTGATTCCCAGTGCCTGTAGTTAAAAAGTCTGTTTCAGTTCCCTGCTCAGCACTGGCAGACTGTAGTTCAGTCCCAGGAACCTGTATTCCCATTAAGGCCTCCTGGGGGGATTATGTTTTGTAGAAACCGTACAGAAAAGAGCAGGAGTTGCAGGGTAGTTTAGCAGAATGCCTTGGGACTAGATAGTGTCTAGAGAAAACATTTCAAATAACATTGATTGCAAACTTCTCTTAGGAGCCACATCCCTTCCCTAGGTAAAGTTCTTCACTGGTGAAGAGCTACAGTTGTAGGATATTTATCAAATTAAATATATAAATAATTAATAATTTTTTTAAAGTACAAGATATATTGCTACACCTGTGCTTTTAGAGGGCCAGATAATCAAGAATTGAATCTGTTGATTTTAAATGAGGGATACCAGAAGAGAAGTGGCTGCTTGGAAATGGAGAAGGAAGTGAATGCCGCCACTGCTGTGCCCCACCAGCTGAGGCTGTACCTACCTGTGGTGTCTGAGGGGAAAGAAGGGCTTGAGCAAGGAAATCAATGGATTTTGGGAGCTTTGTTGTGCAGTGTCACAGGTGTTCAAGTGCAACATCCTGAGGAAATCTCACATATTGGTTGGGTGAGAGTTCAGAGAGGACTCGAAACAAACTTGAAGTTTTGTCTGAGGATGAATTTTATGGTAGTGCTGCATACTGTCTAACGAGAAAAGGAGAGAGAGAGAAAACCTTTGTCCTACTGTCAGGAGTGGGTTTTTCTAAGTTTTACCAATGAAAATCACTTTGAAAGGATAAAGGAATTCTTTTGTTTCCACAGTACAAAAAATGAGACACCAGTTAATTCACTGTGAGGATTTGGGGATTTTTTTAAAAAGAGTTTCTATAAAGCTTTTTTTTTTGACTCATCAATACATTCCCTGTTTGAAGGTGCATATGGTAGAAATTACTCTTTTTATCTTGATCTAATGGCATGGAATAAATTCTGCTTTCCCTTGCTTGAGAACTAGGCATCATCTTTCAAAACAATGTGAAGGTGTAGCTAATGAAAAGCTGTGCTGTTAGAAAACTCCTAAGATGTTTTGAAGGTTAAAAAGTTTGAGACTTGTTTTCTCCATGCCACTTAATTTTCAATAATGCCGTGACTGATGTCCCTTGAGTTATTGCACAGGCATGAAGTAAGAGTGGAGGAAAGGCAAAATCTGCTTTATCAGTCCCAGATTTGTTGTGGTGATCAGTGTTTCTTCTTCTAGAACATGTCTCTTAGATATGTTTTTGGTATGTCAGTGCCATGCATATTTTCTTACCTTTTCCAAGTAGTCTTAATTAAAGAATTTTCTTTAAAATATAATTGTGAAGTTGAAAACAAAATGATGAGATGAAACATGTGATGCTGCCATGCAAATACAGCTGTTTGAGCTGTTTTGCCTCTTGACTGAAGACCTCATTGGAAAAAGTGGAGGGAGATGGCTTCACATCTATAATCTGTGATTTAATTGAAGTTCTGCAAGGTGCTGGTGTGTGCTGATGGATTCCAGGACACTTCCTATCAGAAATAATCTGCCTGATTGAGAGCTGCAAATCCTAATGGGGAGAGCAGGGATGGAACAACGTGCTGTTGCTAAGCTACTGAAATTTTTATGTTCCACTCTTTATTTACTTCATAAAACTAGAGCAAATGAGACTACTTTCAAACCCTGTGTTTCAAAACCCACTGTGAAATTCAGAAATTTGGTGATCTTACCTGTGGCTTTTTAATTCAGTGTCTTCAATTCAGCTCTGACGCATTCCTGTTCAATTGTGAACAGGAGGGTCTCTCTTTAAAAAAGTTATTTATTTGATGTAGTTGTTGTCTTTGCATCCTCTGCTGTTTTTAAACAAATCCCTGATTTGGACATGCCTTGATGAAAAACACTTCGTTTTTTGGTTTAAGTTGTCTTAATAGTTGAGTATGAAGAAACTGAGTGACTTAAAATGTTTTCTTCCCCTGAAGGAGTACATTTTTTGGGCTGTCTTAGAAGTTATGTTTTTCTAAGGAAAAGCACAATACTGGTCCAGGTTTTATAAAGTTGAGAAAAGCTAAAAGGGCAGAGAAATCTGGTTTGACTCCTGTAGATTATGTATTGTTGTCCTAAATATGCAGACCTAGGCTGTGACTATACTGTATTTGCCTTTTTCTGTTTTATGAGTTACAACAAGGTTTTATTTTAAAGGATAACACAGTAATTTATTTTCTTTCTTGGCAGCCTCCAAAGGTAAAATGTTTGACAAGAATCTGGCACCCAAACATTACAGAGACAGGAGAAATCTGCCTAAGGTAGGAACAGCATTCTGTTGGGTTTTTTTAAAAACAGATAAACCTCCTACGTTAAAATACTGTATGTAACTTTCATGACAGTATTTTTTTCTGCTGATCCTGTGTGTAACTTTTAGGAATATAAAAATCTACTGAAAATCTCATTCTCACAGTGCTTTAGGGATCGTGTAGAGCCTGACTTTTCAGGGTCAGACTTAATATGTTGTTCTACTTGGGATAAAAATGTAAATTCCAACCTAAACAAAATGTAGTTGGGTTTTTTTTCTGTTTCCCTCATAACTGAATAGTCCTCAGGCCCTGAGGGGACTTTGAGGCTTTACCATTTAGTGCCAAAGTATGTTAAGTGCTTTATGTTTCAAAAAGGAAAAAAGTGTTCCTTAAACTTTGACAGTGATTATTCTTTGTTTACCATTTGTTTATTACAATATTTAATATCCAACAATAAGACACGTGTGCCTAGTATAACAAAGCAGGGTTGGGGTCAAGGTAAGTGAAGGTATGAAACCTGAAAATTTTACTTTGCCAGAGCAAGAGGCTTCTGTTACTGGGTGGTTTTCCTTGATAGTAAACGTTTCCTTTTCAAAATAAATATGTGAAACTTTGAGATTCCATCCTGAGTACCTAATGGTGAAATTGGCCAGAAACCAAATATAAACAGAAGTGAGAAGCCTGCCTGTCATTTTTCAAGTTAATGGCACAGAAAAGAAAAAGCAGATGAAGCAGAAGCAAAGCCCGTAAGTGAGATTGAAAGCTGTTCTGAAAATCCGGCATGGTTGTCACCATGTGTAGCAAATCAGTGCTTAAAGAGAAGCTGAATTTTCCCTCTAGACTGAAAAATCGTTTTAGTGTTGTTTTGAAGGTTCTGGTGAAAATGAAGTTTTTTATTGCCCTTCGTAGGCAGATCAGGCTCATCAGCATTAAGAAAACTTAGGTGTTCTGAGTGCAGGTAAGGGAATGAACAAGTGAGCTGCTTGAACCAGGGAGCAGCAAATACCAGACACCAAACCAAAGCTGAAGAACTGCACTTCAGCATCTTCTGAAGTGAAATTCTTTCTCACATTCATAAAATCCTAGAATGGGTTGGGTTGGAAGGGACCTTAAAAACTCATCCCGCTGCCGTGGGCAGCCACACCTTCCACTAGACCAGGTTGCTTCAAGCCTCATCCAGCTGGTCTTGAACACTTACAGGGATGGTGCAGCCGCAACGTTTTCATCTCTGTAAATGGTTTTGATGATAAAAAGTGAATGTGGTGTTTGGAGCATTGGAATTGTAATGAAATGAAGGCACTTTTTCGGCATTCACACTGAAGTGTCAGCTTGGATTGTCAGATACCTTAACATATCCAACCTTTGAAATGTCTGACATTAGATGGAAGAACTAAAATAACTTAATTGCTTGGTGCCTGTTTTAATGAAGGCATTCTATGTATAGTACCTGCAATTAGTTTACGCAAGAGTCTTTACATTAAGATAGCTTCAGTTATTTTTAAAAGCAGGAAAAACATCTTCATCAGAATTTTTTCTGCACATACATCGTTCTGTGGCATGTGTTGGTTTGATAATCATGCCTGGATTAAAACATACTAAATGGTTAAACTTGTGATCAAGTGTAACAGTTCTGGGCAGGAAAAGTGTTGTTTCTCTGTGCTTTATGATTGCAGTTGCTCTGGACCATGTTATTCATGACTCATATTAATTAGGGCTGGCCCATACTGGATATTGCCTCCACTGCACGTGTGGATCGAAAAAATGGAAGTCTCTCCAGGACTGATCTTCCCCTTACAGTAAATTTTAGTCACTTAAATGGCAGATTGGGTCAGCTGGAGTTTCAGAAGGTTTCACACTTACTGGAACCATGCAGTTCCCACTTCAGTAGATGTTTTTGAAAGATCTCTTTAAGATGTGTGTATTTAAAAAGTAAAAATTCCTCCGAGCTTTCTTCCATGTGGGAATTACTCACAGAATGAAAGTTGAAATGAAAGCTGAGCAGCTGCCTGGTCACAGCAGTGGCTGTTTTGGTTACTGTAACTTCAAAAACAGTGGTTTTGCACTCTGCCCATAGCAACCCAGACGTAAGGGTTTGAAATCATAATCTGGGAGGTCTCCTTAGATCTGGGAAGAGGTTCTGATTAGGGGGCCTCATGATCATTCCCAGTCTGTAGGAAGAGGGAGGATGCTGCTCTAAAACCCAATTCTGTCAGCAAATGAGGAATGTTAAGCTGGAGACACTTCTCTGTCTTCCCTGCTTTCCTGCCAGAGTGCTGTGGGAGCTACAGGTGTCCCTCAGGTCTGGCTGTGTGTCCCCAGCTCTGTGCCAGGAGAGCTCTGAGGCCCTGGGAAGCTGCAAGGCTGTTCATGAGGCTTAGCTGATGCTCGAGTGCACTGTCTCTGAATATTTTTTTTGTGTTAACTTTCTCCTCACCTGCAGTTTCGCAGTGAGGTGTATGAAGAGGCTAAGGGAAGTACTGCTACACAGTTTTATAAGGGACAGACAAAAAATGAACTTACTTTGCTTTTACTTTTGCTTTATGCACACAAAGTGCAGCCACAAGATGTTATTTTTAATGTTGCACAAGTGATAATGGCACATTTTATCTTTCTAAAGGCACAGAAATGAGATCAGCAGCACAGTTAAGGTGGAATGGGCTTGTCCAGAGTGATCGTCCTGTTCCTAGGATCTGTACACTGAACAAGGAGTATATTTCCTTGGATTAAAAACTCTTCGTTTTCTTTAACTAACTACTTGGACAGCATGTATGTTCTAGTCGTCTACTGTATTTAAAAATTACTTAATGTCACCTTAAAAATTGCTAAAGCCTGATGGTTTAAGACTGTTTCATTTTAACCCTGTCATTTCAGTAGCAGAAGCTGCTGCTGGGGGTGAATTTTTGTGCTTTGCCACTTTGCTGTGTGAGTTGTCAGTTTTAGATTACTCCTTACAGAGGAAGATATGGTTATGAAATGATGCTTCAAAGAGTTTCCTAGACTTTTTCATTCAGATTATTACCTTCCTGAGCAAGACTTCAGCTTATTTCTCAATTATGCTCTGATCCCCAATATATCTCCTTCTCATAACTGCTGATGTTTGGATCTGAAAGGTCCAGAAATGCCTGAACAGCTGAATACACCTCAATGGTTTCAACTTGCAAACAGGTCAGCAGCTTTGCTGGACTTAATATGTACCATAATGTGCTGGTCATATAAAATTTCTGTACTTGCTGTGAGCATGTAGGAATGTCTGTATTTTAATGTATTAATATTCATATGTGCTTATACTAAAATTCAAGTTATGGTTTGTAAGGAAGATCTTCCTCCTGAGCAGACAGACTAAACCTGTTTCACCTCCTTGTCTTTCCTGTATGAAGCTGAAGTCCTTTCGCAGAAGAGAGAATGATGATCCTCTCTTTGCTAATTAGATATCCCTCCCCAAACTACCCTTTTTTTGGATTGCTTGGTGCCAGTTTTGGTGAGGGATGGGTTGTCCTACAAGCCTGTCTCTTCAACAGAGATTAACTGTAAAAAAAAAAGAAGTTCAATGTTGAGACTGTCACAAGGGTTTCTGTCACACTTGCTCTGCTTGAGGAAAATAATTCAGGTGTTTTGACAGAGGTTGAGCTCAGATGGGGAGTTCTGTAATGACACTGTGTAGAAGGTAATTTTAGGCAGACATCTCAACTCCTGGGGTTTAAAATTCCATTACCTGGAGGTATATATAGTGCAAGAATTAGATCTTATCTTGCAATTACGCTTCCTAGTGTTTTCTGAGAAGCTTTCTGACAGAGGCAGTATAACCACAAGTTGCTCTGTATAATATGTGTCTTTTTTTTCCAGTTTATTGAGAGAACACTCAATTGATGGCACTGGCTGGGCTCCAACTAGAACGTTAAAGGTACTGTTTCCTTTTGGATGTGTACATCAAACTAGATATATCTTCAAAAAGCCTTTCATGGCCTTGAAAGAAGCAGCTAACGTGGGTTGCTCTAGAACAGCGGAGTTTGTCTTTCAGCAAGTGTTGGTGGCACAAGTAGAACAAGTACAGTGCTGATGGTAGAAGTGTTGGCAGTTTTGGTGTGGCTGCACAAACGCTGCTCTGATAAAAGGATTTGTAGGTTGGTGTGACTGCAGGTGACTCTGAACCCCCCCTCAGTAAGGTGGGCTGGTTTGTACCCAGGCACCAAAAACACAGGAGCAGCCTGTGAGCAGCACCTACAGCAATCCACAGAAATCCTGGTAATTCCGTGGGATTGGTATCCCTGACAAATCAATGCCGAGCACTGAGCAGGAATTAATCTTCCTGTTGCTGTTCCCAGGAATGCTGCCAGAATTGTTCCTTCCAGAGCTTTAATAACATTAGGTGGATAAAAGGGTGCACACCAGGTGTTCGTCTCTTTCAAAAACCAAATTGAAAATGACCTTTATCTGATACTTGGTTTGCTTTTTGGCACTATGAATGACAGCTATGACTTTCTTCATCTGTAAAATCTCTTCTGAGATGAGCATGTGACTTTCTAGAAGTAGAATGAGTGTGTTGTTTTGTGGATTTCCTTAAACAGTCTCTATTATTTTTTCGTCAGCTGGTGTGATTTGGTTTTGCCCTCTGTGTTTCTGTTTTCATCTCTGGTTAAATCAAGGCACTGAGTAATTAAGTTAACTAACTCTGTTCTTGTCCTTGTATTTCATTGCCAGAGAAAGTTTTTGGACTACAAATCTTAAAGTTCAGCTGTTAAAAAATTAGTACAAGTGGACAGGAAACCCAAAAGCCAGGAACTTTTTCTATGGTTCCATTCTGAAGGCATTAGAAAAACCATTCAAATGGAGAATACACATAGGAAGCCCCATGCACAAACCAGCTCTGCATGCAGCTGCATGCATGGAGCTTGTGTGCTTAACTCTTTAGAAAGCTGAAGTTTTGGATTTGTCTCATTTTTGAATCCTTGTGGTGGCAGCAGAGCTCTTGTGTGAAAAATAATACAACCTTCCCTGCTGTGACCTTTTGAATTTTTTTTTTTATTTTTTTTTTTTAGTATTAAATGGGTAGAAACATGAAGAAACTTTATGAAATGAAAATCTGCTAAATTGTCTGTAAAAAATTATTGGATAAAATGTATTTTTAACAGTGTAGAAAATTCTTAAGGGGAGGAAAGCCAACTCAGTTTTGTTTTCCAGCATTTTTTTGCACTTGGTGTCATCTCATTGATTGAATTCTCTTCAGGTTACCAAGTGTTGAGCTTTATCTTTTTTTCCTCCTTTATATTTGGGAACACGTTTCCATGGACCACTGTGGAGAGCAGCCTGTGTGTGAGTGAAGGCTCTAAAGAATGTGTTATTTCTGAATTCCTGCATTCGATGCCTTTTCAAAATCAGGTTCTGAAGAGAGTTGGGCTTTTACTCTGAAGCAGGTTTGAAACATTAACCTGCCAACCTGTCTATATATACGCTTTCTAAATCACATTTTTTTTATCCATAGAAACACACCAGAATCCCAGACACTTAGATAATTTCTGGTAGTAGTTTGGTCCCCAAGCTAGGAGTTATGTGGAAGCTGCAGTGCTTTCTGTCTGGTCTTTGTGTCATCTTTTACTCCTTTTGAGCTGAATTTACCTTTCAGTCTCCATTCTGTTATGTTCTGCATCATTTTATTGCATACTTTCCTCTCTAAAACAGATTATTCATAAAGCTGGAGAGTGCTCAGTTATTTTGGGCCCTGCTCAGAGTGTCTGAATTTGCTTTTCTCTTGCTTTTAGGTGTGATGGTCAAAACGGAAATTTTCCAGGCAGAAAGCAAATAAATGGCTTTCATTCAATCCTGTTTTCAGATTTTATGTCACTGGAAATACCAGCTTTTAAATACCTCATATGACTTAACACTGTTGCTATTACTCTGCTGCTCTGCTTCTTCCCCTTCAGTAATTTCAATTTCAAACTCGAAAGTACTTCAGTAGCTCCTGTTAGTCCTCAACATGCACTTCCTTGTACCTTATTTGCCAGGATTAGTACCTGCCTAGCTAAGATAGATCTCCTTAATATTCCTGAGCTTTGTCCTAAATGCTTGTTTTCATTTTGCTGTAAAAACATCTCAGGTGATGGATTTAAAAAACTGAACAAGTGGATCTGTATTTTGGTTGCCTGATTGGTTCTAAAAGTCAGGCCCCTTCTGCAGTTACCCCTGACCAACTACAGCTGGAAATTGGTTCATAAATCAGTGGCTGATGAACCTTAAAAATAATCAAAGCACACTTGGGCAGCTCTGTCTGTGGAAGGCCAAGCATAGGAATGTTAAATCCAGTGTTTAAAAATGTCGGATGAATGTTCACAGGGAATATTTGGTCCTTTTTCTTCTTTTGGTTGCTGTGTTCTGATAGAGATCCAGCTGGTCTCAGATAACTGGACTGTTTTCTGGGGGGTTTCCATGTTTTTTGTTAGGTGTATATGCATTTGAGTTTTTCACTGAGATAGTTTGAAGAGCTGAGTTTTGTCGTTTTCATGTTGGTGCTGTCAGGAGAGACAGAAGCAGGAATGGGAAGCATCAAGGTAGCCTTAAACTGCAGATCTGCAGACAGCTTTTCATACCCACCTGTATGAAACCACTGTTTTTTGAGCGATTTCTCTCCCATAACTTCAGATACTAGCTTAATAAATATCTGTCTGTGCTATTCGATTGGCTGATCTAAAAGGAATTAAGACTCGTTTTCAGTAAACTATTGCTACTTGGAGCTGATCCTTAAGAGCCTTGCTTATTTAATTAGTGTTTTAATACTAGATGGCAGAATTTTGTCCTGTTCGTTGCACTGTTCTGCTGTTGTCCTCAGGCAGTGGAATGACTTCATTTGAAATCATCCAAATGTCAAACTAATCTCTTGGAAACATAAATCAGAGGCTTGTGACTTAATTTTTCCGGTTTACCTCAATGTTTAAGCATCAACCTGAGGAGTTTTGAAAGTACAAAACTTTCATCCATCATCTTAAGGAAAATAGATGGGATGCTGTCAAAATCATCTGTAATTAGCGAACAGGAGTATTTTAAACAGGCAATAAAATAACTGTCACGGTCTTGAGGATGGAGGGGAAAAAAGAAACCTGTATGATTTACGTTACATTAATTCTTGTTGCTCAGGCTGTTTTTCTCAGCATTATGGTAACATTGTATACCAATTGATGCATTCAAATCGTGTTCTGGAGTTGGTCTTTTTATCTGTCTTCCCCAGCTCTAAAAACTGAATAAGCCCCAGACAAAAAAAACCTTCAGACCCAGTATTTGGAAAGAGAAGCACTGAAGACAATCTTCTGTGTGGATTTGACATTCAGTTTTTTCTTAAAATAAGCTTCAGGGAATTTTTCTCCAGGGATATATTGTGTTGTATTTTGACTTTATGAATTGGCTTTATCAGTTTTGTAAGAAGTGATTCATTTCTTTCCCCTCCATACATGCTCAGGCTGGGGAAAATACACAACTCAATGTCTTCTAATAGCTTTTGCTTCGTGAAAGATTTGCAAAATTTTTGTTTTCTCTCTTTAATGTCCCCTGGCAAAGCCAAATCTTTGGTTTAGGTACAGTAGCTGTTAATTATGAGTGTGTGAGTCAGGAGAGGTGAGATACCTCAGTAAATCTAATTAAACCGTACTTGTTCTCCCCAAGTTGTTGATTTCTGAATATGCAGTTTGTGTCATCTTTAATCCACTGAGCAGACTGGTCTCCAGAGGGTGATGGCTTTAGTGTTCTAATCTGTGTGGTGTAGTTCATTAAGAAGCTATCAGAGAATTCCCCAAGGAACAGTTCGTGCAGGATTATCCCCTTGCCCTGAAGTAACGGCAAGGAGTCAGTAACAAGAAGGGATTTTACAGGAGTGCTCCTGCATACTTGGCAATTCACAGTTGGCTTGGTGTGGGAGAGGAACAGGCTGGAATTGTTCCTGTTTTCTCCCCTCCCCTATATTTAAGTACAAAAGAAATGCTTTTCCAGCCTTCCTCCTTGTTTTGTGTTTGCTAACTGGAGCAGTTTATGCTTTTTAAGTTACCCAAAGCCCTGTAGGAAGCTGCTGCTGTGTTTGGGTGGGAAGCATGGGCAGGGATGGCAGGCACATGACAATTGAGAGGGCCTTTGTGGGTGACTAAAGAAAGGTGACATTCTCTTCATCACCTCCTTCTAGGTGGAAACAGTGTTTTTCAATTTTGCAAGATTAGAAAGGAGCAGGAGAGGAAGTGTAAAAGGAGATTTTACTTGGGAGAACACAGTTTAGCAGGGAAGAAGCTTTTTCATAAGCTAAAAAGTACCTACATATCTCTGGAAGGAAGACATTCTTTTTCAACCCCAGGACCAATGATAAATTTAAATTTAATGTGGTGGGATGAAGTGTACTTGGCTTTTTAGGCTGCAGTGAAGAGAGGAAAAGGCTGGGTGTGTTTTTAAGAGATGATGGAAGAAGGTAAATGGAAGAGGAAAAACGCGTTGAGGTGGTGCAGGCAGACAGGACAGCAGAGAACTGCCCCAGGACACAGCCTGACTTAGAGCAAGCTGAGCTCTGGAGTGTCATTTCAAACCCTTTTTCAGACAAACCAAAAAAGTTTGCATCAGAGGTGTGCTTGTATAAATGACTGCTACTCCTTTTGTTCATCTGACTGGGTTAAGTTGTTTGCTTATAAAAAAATGGTTTAGCAACAAGCTTTGGCTGAATCTGTTAGATCAGAAATGCTCCTTCGATCTCCTAAAGGAATTTCTTTGATAGGTGCTTTTGTCTGGCTTGCTCTGTTCTGAAATTAACGTATTAAATAGCTTTGGCCTGTTAAAGGAAAATCTTAATTTGCAATTTCTGTGTTTGCTCTCTCTTCAGAAGTGCTTGTGGTTGTCTTTCTGAAACCCTTGTCTGTGACACGGTTTCAGTGGCATTGCTTTTGTGAAGTGGTGGTGGGAACTGTCACTTGGCAAGATCAGTGACTGAATTAGGACCTCCTACGAATGCAAAGCTTTGAGACTCCCTGGCCTTAGGAGAAGCTGTTTCAAAAGCTGCATTGAGGATTTTGAGTCACCACTCTTGAACTTTAAACACTGCTCCAGCAGCAGGTTTTTTTCTCCGCAATTAGCATGCTGTAAATAAATCTGTGGGCCGGGGTTTAGTGTAACTTTTCACTCAGATGCAGCACAAAAATAGTCCAGAATGAAAAGGGATGATTATAAAGGGGTTGTTTACAACAGTCTGTTGATCTTCTGACTTGCTTGCATTGACTTCCCCTTGCTCGAGCCCAAAATGGTGACAGTGCCGTGGAGCAGTGTGTGCTTCCCTCATTATTCCCTGTTCCCCTCACCCCCTGTGGGTTTAGCCAGGTACTGCTCTGCTTGGCAATGCCAGCTCTTGATTTCAAATACCATCGTTGCATCCTCTGAACTAAAAAGTAGGTGTGAATTAAACCCACTTGCATATCCAAGACCTGTCTTGGACTTCCAAAGGCATCTGACCCATGGCTGACATCTGAGCTGATGGGAAATTTCTGGGATACCACACAGGGAACAGCCTGGGCAAGGCTGGAGCAGGAGCCAGGATAAAGCAGTTTGAGGAATTTGGCAGCTCTGGCTGCAGGTCCAGCCTGGACAGGTAGAAAAAGCAGGTTTGGTACAAAAGCAGAGGCTCTCAGCTTTGCTCTCTGACTGCCCCTCAGCAGTGGTGCACTTGTCCTCTGTAACTTTGATGTTAAACACAGAGAAGAAAGTCCATGAAAAGCAGCTTTGTGAGGGAAGCAGCTTTGTCAGGTGTTACCTTGTCAGGTGTGGGTATCTGCTGTTGCCCAAGTAGGTTCTCACTGAAGTGCAGCACCATCAAGGTGTGCACTGTTAACATTTTAAGTTGCCACTTGCCCTGCTCCTGCCTGTGAAGATAACCTTTTAAAATTCCTGTTCATAGGCTTTACTTTATTTTCAGAGTATTTAAGCCACAAGTTCAGTAAATGTTTGAAGCCAGACCTGATGCTTTATTACACTGAAGAAGAATAAAAGTTTTTGAGCTGTTAAATCTGATAGGATCCTCAGTGGCTTGCACGTTCTTTTCGTTCCTCAGAAAAACCCAAAGCAAGCATCCAGGCCGGTGCTTATCTGCATGCAGCCAACAGCTCTGCTGAAGCCAGTAATGCAAAGTGATTTTTTTTTCTGCAATTCAACAGTGTCGAGTTTTTCAAATACCAAATACTTGCTTTGCTCTTTCTCATCTGTTCCATCCCACTTCCCTTTTTCAATAGCCTAGATTTAAATCCGGGCTAGCCTCAAGCTCATTACAAAAAGTGTTGCCCTCTGGTAGTAATTTAGCGTTATTTTTTATGGAGCCATGCAAGGGTATAAAATGAATCCAGCAAATCGTAAAACTTGAATAGATGGAAACATCAAAAACGGTATTAAGAATTTCACAGGTAAATTATTCAGTAATAATAATAATCCTGTTACACATTTTGGTGTCTAGAATGGTAGTGAAAATGTACAGCATCCTGATAGCTTGTGCCCTTTCAGAGTATTTTGTTGGGTTTTTTTGTTTGGTGGGGGGGCGTTTTGTGTTTTTGTTTTGTTTTGTTCTTTGTTTTGGTTTTTTATTTTGTTTTGTTTGGAGTTTTTTTGTTTGTTTGGGTTTTTTTGTTTTGTTTTGTTTTGTTTTTGTAATAGAGCTCTGTAAAACCAGCCTGAATGAGCCAAGCACCCCAAAGCCTTAAAACTAGGGTTTAGCAAGTAAGAATTTGTGAGCAATTTGTTATATAATGGGAAAATATGATTTCACATCTCTCCTTCGAGCCACAACATTTTCTTTTATGAGATGCTGGAGCAGAAGGGGTTTTGTCTGGAGAGAGCTCTGCAGGTGTTTGTGGGGAGGTTCTGGAAGACGAGGGGGATCGGCCCTGCTCAGTGTAAGGAGAAGCTGAGCTCTTGAGGGTTTCAGAATCAGCTCTGTGACTGAGTTGCTCCTGGTTTGTTCCTTTTCAGCCATGCTGGTGCTTGAACAGCTGTGGGCAGTTTGTAACCCCGGGAATGCTGCTTTGGCATTCAGGATTTAGAAATGGCCAGAGCCCTCATGTGAGATTGTACCTTTTGAGGATGGTTTTAATGCTCAGTATTGTGGTTCTGCATCGCATTCTCCAGCTACAGCCTGATGCCTCATGGTGTAGATGAAAGGCAACTTCTAAAAATGTCATTTATTCCTGTAACTCTGCCTCCCTGAAGGACAATGCAGCCTTGGAGGGCAGCAGTGGAAGGGGCTCCTGACCTTTGGGGCCAGAGGTGGTTCCCAGAGCTGCTGAGCACACTCTGATGCCTGGACATGGGAGAATCAAGTGGAAATTGAGATCTTCCTGCATTTTGCTGCCTTCCAGGCTCTCCATGCCACTGAAGTCTCCCTTTATTCGGTGACTCTGGCTCATCACTGCGTTGTACTAATCATTTATCCCTAGGATTAATACAGGTTTCCTTAATACCGTGCTCTGCTAACCCTCTGCTATGCCTGGTTTCTGTGCCAGCAGTTAAACAAGCACAGAGCTTAAATAAAGGATGAAACAATGACTTCCATCCATTATTTGAAAAACTCCCTTTTCTCCTACCTGCCAGGGAACTTGGCAGAGTGGTTGTTTGGGAGTTAGGATGACTGCTCAGCACTAGAGTCTTAAAGTTTACAGGTAACTGTAATTAAATGTCTGGGTCATCGCTTTTGTGCAGCTCCCGTGTCTGCGCTGCCACTGAAAGTGATGAGTACGTTTGAAAGTTGCTGTCTTTGCCACACTTGAGAAGCTGCTGAGGCTGGAAACACTGACAGTGGCAGCCCTGCTGGGCAGATCCATGTTTTAAAAGCAGATAAAGCGAGTGGGTTGTTTGTGCAAGATCAGAGGGAAATTGGATCATGAGAGGCTGTTGGCTGCATAATGCTGACATCGTGCCTTGTTCATTAGGGCGTAATTGGACGGTGTCCTTAAGGGATATGGATTTCTGCGGTCCACACTCTCAGCACAGGGCCCAGAACAGGAAACAAGCTCAAATACACTCATTTATTGAAGTTCTTTGCTGTGCGTAGGAAGTTTTTGTTTTGGGGCTTTATCTTTATTGTAAGAGGTGTATTTTCGCCATGGAATGACTTGAGATATATGCCTATGTAAGAGTAGTATTTCTCTGTACTCATTCTACATCTCAGTATCTTTTCTCTGATATTTTGACAGTCTCAAGTATTTGTTTGACCCTTTTTAATTTTAAGAATAGATGGCTGAATTAAGTTTTATACCCACCCTTCAAGCTAAGCGGTGCGGTTTTCAATTGGTGGCGTATCCTAACGTATCATTCTTCTACTTGAGTGGAGAAGCAACAGGAATAAGGCTCCTGTACACACAGAAAGATGTGATCTTCTATTTGAATATGCAGTATTTGATTTTTTGGTGACTTCTAAAATATCAAGTGGCCATGAAATGGGAAAGTTTTTTCAACATTTCGATTTAAATTAGTAAAACATCACTCTTAATCTAGATTTTTTTCCAGTTCTTTCATGGATTAATAGAAAAATAAAGTTTGTGAATGTGTTCAAAACTCCTGAAATGCATATCAAACTAACTGTGTTTTTCCTTTGCAGGATATTGTCTGGGGGCTAAACTCCTTATTTACTGTAAGTAAAGGACTATTTTGTGTGTCTACTTCTCTTTTTTTTTTCCTGGTTTAGTTTCAGCATCACCTAATGCCAACCCTGTGTGTTGCCTCTAAAAGTTTGTCATTAATTTCTTTTGGCTTCAGTGGGTGTTTGATAAATACGAAATCAGTTTGTGCTTTTGTTTGTGTAACTCATCCAGACTCTCTGAAATGCCGGCTTTTGTACACGGATTTTGCTTTGGTTAGAAATATTAGGCGCTATTTTGATAACAAATTGTTGGGGATCTTCCACACAGTATGAAATTCCTTCCGCTGATTTGCAGGAAATAGAAATTCATACTTCTCTGAGAAGGAATTATGTTAGTGTTAGTCTTTAAAAAAACGCTATTTAGGAATTAATGACTGCCCTGCAGTCTCATTCCTGTTTTGATCACCTACATTCCTATTCAAGGACCTTGGTACCCACCCACAGAGTTTACATAATTGCATAATAACAATAATCACAGAAATTATGTGATTTTATTCAGGCATTCCTTTTCCTCCTCTTTTTTTTAAGATTGATGGGAGCAAGGAACCTGTAGTTGCAGGAGCACCTTGAAAATGGAAGAGACAGAAAAGGCAGGCAGGATGCAACAGCTGCTTTTGCCCTGAAAGTGGAGAGAGGCTAAGTCTTTACAAAAGTAACCTTTTTTAGGGATTCCTTCCCACAGCCATTGCTGCTGGGTGGGAAGGTCAGGAGGAAGCAAAGAGCAGCACTGACTTGATTTGTCATCCCCTCTGGAGAGAGCCACCCCAGCCACTCCAGGGTGTAGGAGGAGGATTGGATTCCCTGGCACCCAAAGTCTTGATTTGTTTTTTAACAACCTCTTTGGTAAATTGATGTAAAAGTTTGGAGAGTATTTGCCTTTCCAACAAAAGGCAGTTGCATTTCACAGTCAATCCCCCAATGCATGCCAAGTAACTGGAAGAAAAATCCTCTGGGGGTACAAAGAGGGGCCTTCAGGGGCAGAGCTGCTCATGAAAATATTGGGCAAAGAGCTGTGGAGGGAGGTGGTTGTGCATGGGAGACCACAGGGATTTGTCATGGCCAGTAAGAGCTGTGCTCTCCCCCTGAATTTCCCTCACACCCAACTTCTTACAGATCATTAGGCTTTGAAAAGCTGGTGCTGGGGTCACACTGGCCTGGCAGATTCATGAGGGGTTTTATTGAAGAAAGTGAGTGAAGGTGAGGTGGGCTGGTGTCCTGATTTGAGTGAAATGTGGGGTTTGATGCTTGAAGATGAGTCAGGGACTGCCAGGAGCCTTTTGCACTTGTGGGACAGTGCTGTTTCACTCTGTTACAGGCTGATCCTGGAGTGGGGAAAGGATCTGGGCTGCAGGCAGAACAGGGGCCTTTGGTGATTCAGTGTTGTTTTTAATGATGATTCTCCTTCTCCATTGTTTTTAACCCCAGACCCTTTCTCCTTCCAAAGTTAATAGTTGAGATTAAACTGAGAGAGCTGAGGTTTGTTTTGACTATTTCTGCTCCCTGACCCCACGTCCTTAGTTCTTGATGCCGTTGCACTCCTTTTCCTCTAGGCCCTGTTTTTCCCAGAGCACTAGAACCTCCCTGTCAGGCTGTAGGGTTACATAGCTTCTTCACAGAGCAAATAAAATTGCTTTGCGGTGGAGGTGGCATTAAGGAAACTCCTACTTCATCACCATGCTGTTGGCAGGGGTTTTTTTAAAGGTTTACTTCGCCCTCAAACAAAAGTCAACAGGAATTGTGCCTCCTGAAAGTTTTGAATGTTCGTCAAGAATTTGGCTTAAAACTGTTTTCCAGTAGAAATCCATCACTTCCAGGGGGAAGTGTCATGGGGCCTTGTGTGGCCTGCACCAGAAGGGCTTAAATGCCTTGGTGCTGTTGTCATTTAATTGTCCTATAATTTGATTTCCACTTACCAAACTCATTAGCGTTTACCTTTGGCAGGGACACCGCCAAGGTAGTGAGGAAACAGCACTGCCCTTGCTGCCCTGTTTGCTTTGTTCCATTATCTTGTTCATGAGGGCTTTGGGCTCCTTGTGTGATGCAGTGAGTGGGAGCCCTGCAATGTTCTCTCTGTTTCTTCTCCAGGATCTTTTGAATTTTGACGATCCTTTGAATATTGAGGCTGCAGAGCATCATTTGCGTGACAAGGTGAGTCAGTGGTTTATTTAAGGCAGGTTGTTCCTAAACAAATACATGTTCTGCACTCAGCAGTTCCCAGCCAGTCCTTTCAGAGTGTTGGAGCTGCTGCTTGAGGCAGTCGAGTGACTCATTGTGGCAGCAACCAGTTATTCAAACAAAAAGTGCTTTCTCTGGGAAAGTAAACTCCACACTGTAGTGTTAGTCACCATATGCTGGGATTGTTGACCGTAATGCAGTCACAGCCCCAAAATAGATGATCTTTTCCTTCTTGTGTCTGAGATTTCCCCTGAAGTTGTGCGTGTTCTGTGCAGCGAGATGATGGTGAGTTGGTTTGGCATGGTGACATGAGCGACCTTTACCTCAGAAGTCCTGTAAAATGGTCTCCTCTTTCTTAATCTCTCCATGCTTCTTTATATTGCATGTTTTTATAAATCCAGGAGAAATCTGGGCAAGTTTAAAGGACAGGAGCAGAAACTTTTCTTTTCTTTTTACTGATCCTAATTTTCATGTGTGTATTATGGACTGCGCCAAGCAAAACGTGGTCTGGATTAGCGGCCTGGTGAACATCTAGGAGATGTGCTGCTCACCTGTGAGCAAAAGTACCAATTTCTTCCTTGCATGCATCTCCCAAATTCCATTATATTGCATTATATAGATGCATTCCTCAAGCACGTGGAACTCCGTATTTTCAAGATCTCCTGTTCTAATTAAACTCTTCCAACACTTTTGTCAAAGTTAACCTTTAAGGTTGAAGAAAGCTTCCAGGTGAGTGAGTGTTGATTTGAAGGGTTCATTGAAAATACAGTCAGGCAGTGCACCTAATTTATCTCATTTTTTCAAGAGGAAATATCAGGATTGCAAGTTCATCTTTACAGCTATTTTTTGATTAATGAGATCTTGTAGCTGTTCTGGTATTCATCAGTGTTTGCAGGGCTGAGATGAGACTGTAAGCCTAATTTGGAAAAAAATTGTTTAGAAATCTACTGTGGAAGAGAGGGGTTTTTTGTCATTTTGTTGTATCATGGAATCACAGAATGGTTTGGGTTGGAAGGGACCTTAAAGCCCATCCCACTCCACCCCCCTGGCCCTGGGTGGTTAAAATTGCTGTCCTGCACCTCTCAGCCTCATTCAGAAACTGGAAATCTTGGGAATGCACAGGAAAGAAAACCCTACCTGATTTGAAAGACATACCTGCCTCAAAACCAGAGGCGAGCACTCAAAATATGTATGGCTACACTAATTGCGTGGAAGTTGTTTGAAAAAATGAAAAGGAAATTGAGTGGTTTTTGACAGCTTCTAAATTACAAGTGTTTTTGGAACAAACATTTTTTACTTATTAAACTCTTAGCAGTCTCATAAGCATCTCTAAAATTCATGTTACACCATTTTAATTTTTTTGAACTTATCTCAGTTTAGTGTAGGTGTTTCATTGATAGTAACAGCACCAGGTAGGACTGGATTTTCTGTTCTGTGTCTTGCAGTGACATAAAAAAACCCAGTGATGCCTTTGAGGAGAGAATAAATAATGCAAGGGAGAGAAAAAGCTGCAATTGTAGCCTAAGTTGGTTTTTTTTGCCTCCCTCTGGCATAGATATCTTGTATATAAACACTTTGTTGTGGAGTCAGACTGCTGTGGGCCCACCCTGGCTGTTAAGAAATACTTGCAATGCCCAGTAGGATTAATATGGGAATGCTAATGAGATTTGTTTACACGTGTAATAGAATTATACAAATAATATGTAATACATATGCTTGCATATACATTGTCTTTATGAACAGATGTGCAAGTGCATCTATTCAGAAATAGTTCTGTACACAAACATCTGTGTCCAGCAGATCCTGCAGGAGGATCCTGGGAGTGTGGGAGTTTATGGCAGCAGCCAAACCGCTGGACCTTGGGCTGTCTCCTGTGGTTCTCCAAGGGGAGATGACTCAGGATTTCACTGCTGTCCCTTCACATTTCAAATCCCTGGCATTCCTTTGCTGACATTCCAGGCTGAGCCTGGCTGCCTGGGAGGGTAACAGCTAATCCCAGGCCTGCCTGTGGTTATCGAGAACTGAGGCTGGGGTTTGGTCAGCTCCACGTCGTCACAAATGACTCCTGCCTCGCAGATCCTGGAAAAAGTCACATCAGAGGAAGCAAATCCTTGTTGCTGATTCTTGGAAGCAGCTGTGTTGGGAATGTTTGCCCCTTCCAGCCTGATCTAACACAGTTATGACCCCTTCCTGTGCAAGGGACCCTCTCCATTTTTGCATTAAATCTGTGGTTTATAACTGAGCACGTAGTTGTAGCTTAGGAGAAAGCTGCCTTTTTCTGAGATGTAAAATGATAGAAAATTCAGAGCTCCAGTGTTACAATTAATTGCTTTATTAACCTGCCTTACCTGAGGTGTGTGTTAGTGTAGCTTCAGCTTCCAGCCCTCCAGGAAGGAGCTGTCAGTTACTGAACTTGTTCTTTCCAACTTCCAAGTCAATTTTATAGATGATTTTTTAAAGTAAATATGATTGTTTATGCAGCTTTAGTCATTCTGCAGTTCTGCAGTTCTTGGTAGGTGCCAGTAACTTTTTGGAAGGCAGTAGAAATCTGGGCAGAGTCATCAACATCTTTTCACAAATGCTGGACATTCCTGGTGCCCACATCACTCTGCAGTTGGGTCTCAGTCACTGAAGATAAGCAATCATCCTCTCTTGGTGTAGAGCTCGATAAATCAGAATAAAAAGGTGATTGATGTCTCTATGTAAACTAGGCAAGGAGTTTCCCAGCATTGTCTTCTCACACTGATACAATCTCAGCAGTTTGGTCCTGTGAGTTTTCTTGCTGAATTTAAAGAAGCTCTCAGTAATTAATGAGCTGGGACCACTCTGCGTTTAGCACAGAAGTCAGTCTGTCAGTAATTATGTGGATGGCCAGAGCCATTAATTGTCAGTCCAGTAAATTGCATGAATTCTAAAGCAATGAGCAAATATTTAAGTTTAAATGACTACTCACTTAAAAAAACGGTGTGCTAAAAATGGTAGGATTTGCTGGTTTTTATACAGCAAAGAAATGGAGCTTTACTGATCTGCTCTGTGGCAGCCAGGTGAGCTGAATACTGAAACAACAGGGCTAGAACTTGGTGCTAGAACACCCAGTGAGCTTAGTGCTTCAGGACTTGTGTATTCCTCATCCCGAGGTGCTGTGTCTGTGATTTGTTAGCTGAAATCTGGGAAATAACTTTCCGTATGTCCATCTGTCCTGGTTGATTTGGGGTGCTACCTCAGGACATTGCAATTGGCCTGGATCCTTAAAAGCCCTTACATTTCCTCGTGGTGTTTACTTTTGCCAAAATCATTTCCAAGCCACGTGCGAAACACACAACGGAAGATTCATTGCACACCTGATGTGGCTTAAAGGCAAAATGGTTTTCCAAGTATTCCTTAGCTCTGTTCCTCACCTAAGGCTGCTGTGTCAAGGACCCTAATGCTGAGTCCTATTTTAGTTGTATCTACCCTGTATTTTGTGCAATTTAGAAGACTAAAGCAAACTTTTGTCATCCTGTAGATTACAAACACTCATTTACTTTTTCATTTATGTGATCTGGAGTTGTTGCAGCAGCAGGAGAAGCTGAGTAACATCTCCCTGTGTTGTTTTCCTGCACAATCTTTCCATCTCAGTGAAACCCATTTTCAGTATTCAGTGCTTTATGCTGTGTCCTTGTGAAAGTCTAAGGTAGATTGCACTTGGCACGGAATTTTTTTCCTCCTTGTGAAAATGCAGCTTATCATATTTACCTGCAGCTCTGAAGTGCCAGAGCTGAGAAATCTAATTGGAATAGGTGTGTGTTTGCAAAGGATCCACTTCAAACACAAGCTTTTTTTACTTATTTCAGTGAGCCCTGATTTTATTTGCATCCTCCTTGGAAAGCAGCATTTAGTGCTGAATTATTTTGCATAGGTTTGTGTGGAGGGGTTTGGTTCTGGCTTGACTTTTGCAGTTCTTTTTTATTTTATTTTAATTAAAAGTTTCTTTAGATGGGAAGAAAATAAGGGTTTTATTTCAGGGTTGTTTCTGTGGAGATGGATTTATGAAGTTCATGGTGTTACAGATTCCAAAGCTGCCTCTTAAGGTTTCCTCTTAGGATTGTAATTACCCTATGTAACCTCAGTTCTTTAGGAAACTGGGCTTAAAAAACGCAGTCCCTGCTCTCAATTGCTTTGGTCTTTGGGGGTTGTTCTGATGAGCCTTGTGGGATGAATGTTTTCCTAGAGTTACTTGAGGACTGTGGCCTTGTCTTCACCAGCGAGAGCTCTAATCTAATTCCTTTAGAAATTCCATTGATAATTGGGAACAGTTGCTGAGTACATATTTCACTGAAGAGTTGTTATAGCCTGTCATAATTGTATGCAGTTTTTTGGAGTCCTTAAACAGCAAACAATTCAGAATTTTTAAAGAAGAGTCCTCATTTCTCAAGCATTGCCCAGAGCAGCTGTGGCTGCCCCTGGATCCCTGGAAGTGTCCATGGCCAGGTTGGATGGGGCTTGGAGCAGCCTGGGATAGGGGGAGGTGTCCATGGCAGGGAGGGGGAATGGGATGAGCTTCCAACCCAAACCAGCGTGGAATTCTATGAAACCCTTGGGCAACTGGGCAAGAACCAGCAGCAGCTGACAGAGTGTCAGTGCCTGGGCCAGATACCTACTGAGAACAGGTGAGCTGTGGAAGGAGAAGGCTGTCAGCAAGTAAGTAATGAAAGTAAGAAACAAATACAGATTTTCTGTAGAAGATCTTCAGGCACCCCTGTGGAAGCACACAAAGTTGAATTTTCCCCAAGATTGTCCCTTTCCATCAAAACCTGTCACTGCCCAGCACAGCCTCTTCAGTTCTGGAGCTACCAAAACCCAGCAATGAGCTGGGATTGTAAAACTTGTTTCACCAAGAGTGATTTCCTCCTTGCTGGGTGTTTTTTGCTTGTGGGTTTGTTTTTTTCCTATCAGACACTACTAAGTGTGGCCTGGGAAGCACATCTCAAAGTGGAAAAGGGGTTCCTGTCCTTGTGTCTCACCTCAGCTCTTACCAAACACTAATCTGGGAGCCTGGTGCTTTTGTTTCTGACTTATTCCCCAGGGTGCTAAATACAGGAGCTGGCAGATTTGGGATCTTTGATCTCTGCTGAAGTTTGCAGTAATTTTGTCCTTGGACTGCTGGTGCTTCTAGACAGCTGAAGAGTCCCAGAGCTCGCTGCCTCTGTGTCATTTCAGATCTGCTCCTTCTGAAGACTCTTCCAAAATAATGGCAGGGCCAGCTGTACTTTTATCCTCCTGGCTTTTTATTTCTATGCTTATACATAATAAGGGCATAATTACATTTAGATTTAAGCCTTCCTTCAAAATCTTTTTTTCTGTGTAGCTGAAGAAGAGCATTTGAAACTAAATAATGCCTTCAAATTTGGATTCTACTTTATCTTGTGTCATTGATCATGTTGAAGTTAGTTTTCTTCTGTTGATGTAATTTCCTGTCTCAGGAGATCAGTCTGTTTGAAATGCTCTTTGGTACATCTGAATGAAAAGCATGATAAAAGTGCCACTGTACCACAGGTGTGTTGGCTCCTCTAAGCAGGCAAACTAAATTAAACAAACAAAATAAAATTAAACTTGGAAGTTTGGGGAAGAAAATACTCATCATCTATATTTCTTCCTCAGATCTTCTGGTTTGAAGTAATTCATTTAAATGATCTTACAGTAGCTTCTTTTTTTTCTCTGCTGTACCTGCTCTATCTTTGTTACCATTTTTATGTCAAAGGCATATTTGAATATTTAGCTCCTGCAGGGATTCTTCCTGTTCAGAAGACATCAGGTCTTTTCCTTGCCACTTCCTTACTTCCAAACTGCTTAAATTCTGCTTTTTTTTCAGTTTATTTTTGGCTTAATTTCTTGAGGCTTAAATCTGTCTGGGACTTAGAAATACTATCCACTGATCTGTAGTGACTGTTGGCCAATTTGTGTGAAAAATAGCTTGTTTGGATAGCAATCACCAAAATTGTCTGAGATTTTTTTATATAAAACACAGTATATAAAATTTTTAAAAATTTCATGGTTTGTGGATGCTGCATCCTGCCACTTCACATTTTAGAGGAGATACTATTTGTGGTAAAAAGCATTAGAAATAGCTCTAAACAAGCATTTTATTTTCCAGATAATTGTGAATGATGTGCAATAGCTGTTCTATGATGGGTGGTGGTCCTTGAAGGAACAGAACAGTTGAAATGGTTTTCTTTTGGAAAGTATCCCCAAGCACATGGGTGGGTCAGAAGTCAAATACCAGCTCTTTACTCCCCAAGTTTGTATCATGTTTCTGTCTGAATGTTACTTTATTGGATTAGATCCAGGGGAATGCACTCCAAGGGCTTTTAATGGCAAACTACTTTCTCTAATGCTTTCCCTAAGGAATTTTTAAGAAATAATGCTCATTTAATTCATTCTCGCATTATTTTTAGCCCAGTTCTCTTTGTCAGACTTTTCACCCTTTCAGATGGTTTCCCGTCAGACCCAGCTGGAAATTTTTCCAAACACATCCCTTTAAAATTCTCTATTCAGGCAGTGACAGTGATATACGAAGAATTCTGATAATTACTATTATCATTTTTGGAGCTCAAATGTCAAAAGTTTAGTGATGACTCAAGGCAGCTGGAAGATTTGCCTTAGAACAGAGAAACTATTTCAAAAACATTTACTTGAATTTAATTTCATGTAGTCTTAAAAAGTATTTTATTATTATTGTGGTTTAGCTGGTGTTGGAGGAGCAGTTGTGCTGGGGTTGGATGTGCAAGGTACTCATAAGGCTTGAACACTTTGAGCTGAAGAATGGTTAAGGGGTTAAAAAAAAATCAAAGTTTGACCTTTTGAACATGGCATAAAGGAGTGGTAGATCAGCAATAAATGAAATTTTCTGGAATTTTTTTTCCAGCACCATGCTGATGCTGCACTTCAAATACTGCCTGGGTTAGCCCTGCATTTGTTTTGGCAGAGTAACTGGAGAAAAGGGGATTGGTTGCAGCCGCCAAGTGGAGCGTTGTCAGGGAGTGGGGCTTTTCCATGGATTCCAGCCCTGTGCTGGCAGACTTGAAAGGAACTTATCTGAAAACTTCAGCTTGTCTTCATGGCCTGCCTGCCTTGTCAGGAGTGTGAATCATTCAGCAACAAAAGCTGCGAAGCCAGAACATTTTTTTTCCTGCTGTCTTGAATTATTTTCATGTCAGTAGTAAAACATTTATCATGTAAACTCCAAATTATTTTGCATGTGATATTGTAGAATCTCAAAAAGAACCCTCAAGACCATCCAGTTCCATCTTCCCGTCTCAGGTTGCTCCAAGCCCTGTCCAGCCTGGTCTTGGACATTTCCAGGGATGGGGCAGCCACGTTAATTTAATCAGATTTTGTACTGTGTCTTAGCACTGGAAAAAAAATCAGACATTTTACAAGTTCTGCAGGAACAATTTAATGTCTATGCAGAGCCCTTTCATCAAGCATCCCCCTGGGTTTCCTCATCTGGGACTATCATAAGGATGCTGGTTATTACATGACTCCTTCTCTGGTTAGATGGTGCTCACCACTGTGTCATCTCATGGTCTGGATTACAGAGATTTATTTATGCTGGAGGATTGGCCAGCTGCTTTTACTGTGTTTTATTTCAATGGTGCTGCTGGCTGAAAAGAGCCTGTTGGGGTGTGCGCTCCCCAGCAGTGAAATGTGAGCTGTAGGGAGCTGGGTTTCTTTCATTCCTGCACCATCTAACCCTGCTGGGGTATTAACGTATTCCTTACCTCAAAATCAGCCCTTTTATCTTCCACAGCCCTTCCAGTGCTTGGTGCAGAAAACAGCAGCTGCTTTTGATTCCTTGGTAGCATTGAGCTTATGAACCCCTGGGCTGAAATCTCCCTGGAAAAAGAAACGGGGATTACATTTAACAGGGGGAAGAGTAGGCCAGGTCTGGGCATATTTGGAATTTTCTGTTTATTTCATGTTCTCTGAAAACTCACCGATGTCTGCCAGCAAAGTTGTGCAATTTTAATAAATAGGTAGATGACACTGAAAGATGTAACAGGTGGCAACAAAGATGATCCTTTGGTTTAAGGCTCTTGCTTCAGCAGTGAAAATTGATGTTTTACCACTACCAATTTGGGTTTTTTCTCCATTGGCTTCAGGCAAACTGAACTTTTCACCTTACCTTGATTTTCCTTGTAATGTTTAATAGTAACTGTAAGTGATTTCATTTTGGTATCTTTTATCATAAACTGAAAAATGGGTTTGAACAAAAATAGTCGGCTTTTTTATTTTCAGTATCATGGTGTGGTTAATGTTGGTTTACTCTAGAATTTGTAGGTTTGACATTTACGTTTGTGTGAACAGAATAGGGTCTGATGTCCCCAAATTGCAATGCTGGCTAACCAAACTAAATTGAAATGATGGAGAGCTGTTGTGGTACTTGGTACTTTGCTGATGAGAATTGGAGTGCTGTGGAGGGGGAAATGATTCACCCTGGGGAGGACAACAGAGCAGTGGGAGGCTGGGCATTCATTTGGATCGTCTCAGTCCTGGATTAATACCATGACATTTAAATTGCATTCTGTTTCTTATCCTTTCTTTGCATGTCTCAGTCTTGCTGGAATGTTCCTCTGCAGACAGCCTTTCTCACCTGTTCTATCTGTGCTCTGACAAGTTCACTTTTGAAGGAGTAAATACAGACTGCTTTTCTCTGCTCTGCTGCCCTTTGTACTTGCAGGTGCCAAAGGTTCCCATTCCACAGATAAGCGAAAATGCACAAGGGGAGAAGCAATCAGTTTTTTAATCTTGACGTTCTAGTTTTTATTTTTTTTAATTTGCCTGCAAAATAAATCCTTTTTTTGGTTGTCAGAACTGTGGCTGGCCTGTGGCTTAAATCTGCACTGGCTGCAATCACATCTGAGGGTTTTTCTCTCTTATGTCTCGGAAACTTCGGCCCTACAGGCTTGTGGTAAGGAGAGTAGAGAATGCTTGGCAGGGAGCTCAGTGCAGGACTGAGGTCGGAGTTGCTGAGGGTGGCAGAATTGCGTGGATAAACCACCCTCCCCTGAGGAGCCTCTGGCACTGCCTGAGGCTGACAAAAAGGGGCTCCACCAGGGGCTTTGAAACCCCTCTCCTTGTGCTGCCGAGAGAAAAGTTGCTCTTCGTGGTTGGCGGTGGCTTAGCATGAGTGGCCACTCATCCATGATACATTTACTGTGTTCTACTGGCAATCCCAGCTATAATTCCTGGGCTGAAAGGAAATTTTCTCTCATGTGTGATGAAAGTCTATGACCAGCTTTTTAAAAATAGAAACAAAGGCTGTCATCAGGAGGATTATATCCTGCACAAGGCATTACACTACAGATAGCTGCTAAAATAGATGAAAGAAAGCTTTTGCCTTATCCTTAGGAGCAATTAATTTAATGTGATTAATGTAAATTATTGTAAGTGGGGAGAGATTCAGAACTGTGGAGCACTTCAGATTTAAGGTAATTTTTTGATTAAAGTTTCTTTGACTGAAAATGTAATTGGGTAGGGGAAGGAGGGGAATCCCTCCATATATTATAAACTAAACAGCCTGGTGTTGAGCATACCGAAATAAAAGATAATAGCAATTAGATGTAGAACAGAAGAGTTTCTGTGGAGCTGAGGGTGAAGGAAATACTGAATTGACAAGCCTGATGTTTTCCTCCTCCATACCCCAAGACTGAAAATTATCCTTTTAACAAAATGTTCCTGTGTTTGGTACGTCACTGTGATGTGGAGAGATGTGTCAACCTCAGTGCCACCATCACTTTTAAAGAATTTCTGTTTTTTTATCCTTTCACTTCTCTGATGAAAGCTGGATATAATTTTGGAGTCAGTCAGTCTGATAGTCTTGTAACAGCAGCAGAATAATTTGAAGAAGTACAAAATTATGGATAATGATGAAAGTAAGGAGCTTCTGGAAAACTTGGCAAGGCAGCTGTCAGGTTGCATGAAAATAATCTTATGTTTTAAATGTAACTGCAAGTTAAAGGACATGATGGAAACGTTTCTTTGTTCTTTCTTGCTAGTGGCCAGCGTAACCAAGTAAAATGGTTCTGAATCACTTTAGGGGGGTGTTTGTTCTGTAGCTGTTGGTTTTCCAGCACTTCATCCTTGAGCCATTCCCAGGGGGTATTTTAGAGAATCACCGAGGTTAGCAGGGGCCTCTGGGGGTTGTAGTGCTGCTGTGTGCTGATCATGGCCCGCTGAGCCCGGCCTTTCAGCAGGTTCAGTCCCCCCACTTCCATTGACCTGCTCTGTCCTGAATCAGTTTGTCTGGAGCTTCACCGAAGAGAGCCTTTAAAGTTGCTTTGCTTTTTAGTCTTTGGTTTTGGTAAAGGAATAAAGCTGATGCAGTGATGCCATCCATCTGTCCCCTCATCGTGGCCTCCTTCTCAATCCCTGTAGCTTTTAAACACACACATGGATTTCCATCAGATTTGGCAGAGCAGCAGAGACTTTACCTCGCGTTCCTGTAGCTGTCACCAACACTGACAGCAGCAGCAGAGACTTTACCTCCCGTTCTGTAGCTGTCACCAACACTGGCAGCAGCAGCAGCAGCAGCAGCAGAGGGGGGCTGGGCTCGAGGGAGCCTCCCGGAAGGCTCGAGGTGGGCTCCGCTCCCTGGGCACATCCAGCTTGGAGCAGACCCCGAGCTTTGCCCTGCCCTCGGCTGCTGCCCAGGCTGAGCTGGTGAGAAGTGCCAAGGATTTCTGTGTGCGTGTGGGGGGCAGTGATGAGAGTCTGCAAATCTGTGAGCAGTCAGACTTTGCTGCCTTTGCTTGCTAAATGTCTCTTGTAAAGCCCTTTCCTGCCTGTGCGAGACATTTCCCTGGCTGTAGGGGCTCCACGCTCTCGCACACTAAGTGAGGCTTTATTTTGATAAAGAGAACTCCCCACAAGCTATTCAAACACCACAGGGTGTTCGTGCCTTCCTGCTGATCACGAGATCTGTGTATTTGTACTTGCAGTTGTCTTTTTCCCTCTTCCCCATTTAGCCACATTGGCAGTAATTAGTGGGCACACTGCTGCATACATGAATTTTTAGGGGATTTGTGCAACTCTGATTTTCTCATTTTCAGTGCTGCTGGCTCTTAGTCCCAACAGTGGAAAGATACATGCTGTTAAAATTGCTGAAGAAGTAATTCAGGTCAAGGCTTTGAAGCTACAGCTTCATCGTGAATTATTAATTCTCAAGGCTTACAGAAAGAGTGACATTGTAAAATTCATTGTAAAATTGTGTACTTTGTCGCACTAGGTGCTCTGCTTGCATGCATTCTGCTCTCCTTTTCATAACATCTCCTTGGATTACCTCCTACCATTTTTAGTTGTTTTCACTTCATCTGCAAACTGGATTTCTCTGTTTTCAATTCTTCCACACTGTTTTGGAATTATTCTGATGTGAAGGTTGTGAGGTCACAGTCTTTTGTAGTGAGAAATTACAGTGAAAAAAGGAAGTTCCCAAGAGTTTGCTGTGTGATCCAGGGCTGGGTTAGAAAACAGTTTGAGGCAATACAGCTACTTCTATACCCATAGAAACAGTAAAAAGATACTGTTTTAAAAACAGGAACTTCTCAGGCTTTTGATTTCTGGTCTGGGTCCAGGAATGTAGGATGCAAATTAATATGTTTTTATTTTTAACGTGTTAGGTGTTGGACTTTGTGAAAAACTTGGTTGATGGTTCTTAGCTTGGGGAAGGGTGGGGAGCAGAGGGGCTGTTCAGTACTGGTCAAAACAGGGACATTAATAGAGCTGACCCAGAGCGGGCTCTCACTCTGTTTGCTTCAAGCTGGCTTTGGCAGGACCTCATTTTTTGTTGTTTGCATTGTAGAATATTTGAGCCAGTGTTGGTGTTTAATTTAACGTGGTCTCATCCTTGCTGTGCTGGTTGAGTTTCCTCTGGGCTGGGATCTGTCTCTGTCCTTGGTCTAATATGAGATTTTCTACTTAACCCCGTGCCCTTGTTTGAATTGATAGCCCTGCACCAACCCTTGACATCCTGAAATTTCCTGATGGAAAGTAGCTGTTTCCAAATATTTGTGAGGACAGTGCTTTTTATTTATAACAGCACAAAACTGGAGTGATGAAAGTGTGACGGTGCTTTTAACCTTCTTCAGGTAAAATAAGAAACATTTATTCCTGGCTGCTGAATCAAGTATCTCTTCCCTGATTTCTTCTGAAGGGGTTACAAAACACTGAAGAATTGTTTTAATTAAATGCACCCACAAGGTGTATCTGAAGAACTGAAGTAGATCTTCACCTTTGGCTAACCTCAGTTTTCCAAGCTTTTACCACACTGGAAAAGAATGTAGCCCCAAAAGGCTTTCAAGCTTGATGTGGTTTTTTTCGAAGCTATTTAATTTTTGTTGTGGGGTTTTTATTACTCTCTGATTACAGCTTAATGGCTTATTAAGAACAACAGTTCCATCCCAGTCCAAAACCATCTTTTCAGAACAATTCTCCCTGTTGAGTCATTGCATTTATTTATCTTCATATTTATTGCAGTAAATCCTTCACTTCCTCTGCACCCCCAACCAGCCTGTTTGGTATTTGTTGTTCTCACTGAAACCGTGGCAGCCATGGTAGAATACATCTTTGTTTTTTCTGCAGCATTCCTGCATTTACAGAGCTGCACTGGGGGTTTTTCTTGGATCACCTCCCCATTTTATGTTCTGTGTCCTCGTTACAGCCTTTGAAGGCTTTTCCCAGTGAGCACCAAGTACGTTAAATGGCTTGTGCAAATGAGCAACAGCACAGCTGCTAATTGTGCTAACAGATGTAAATAGGAAAAACATTACTTTTCTAATGCTGCAAGTATTTATAGAAACCATTACTCATCTTCCGTAACACTTTGATTATGGATGGAGCCTCTCAGGTTCAGCAAAGTTGATTAAGCTTTTGCAGATGGTTTGATGTGCTGAGGTAATGTGGAAGAAATGCAGATGTTTTAATGCTTTTGTTTTAGATGCTTCAGGCAAGTAAGTGGCTTAAAAGGAAAGCTTTTGCTTTGCATCCTTTAGAAACATCCATGGCTTTGGAAAGGGAACATATGGCAGGGTTGTTCATTGCCAGCAGGGAGTCTGAACTCTTGGAGCTGCGTCCCCCACGTGCCTCACCTGCCCCGTCAGGTTAGTTTGAACATCATTTGCCTTGAGTAGAGCATGATTTGCAAAACCCTCTGGCCAGACCCAGGCAGCTCTCATTTCCTCTGTGCTTGTCATTTATCCATTAAGATCTCAGATCCCAAGGACATAACCTCTCCTGGGAATGAGTGGCATCCTCTTGGGTGGAAGTGTGTTTGCAGCTCAGAGGTCAGCCTCAGTGTAGTTGGGATAATTCGGGTCATTTTCCTAAAGGGCTGTTCTAGAACCCTTTCCCACAGCTGGTCCGTGTGCCTGGGGCAGCCTTGGGAGCTTTGGAGGAGCAGAGGAGACCGGCTCCTGACCTCAGGAGTCATCCAGCACTCTCTGCTCCCTGGGTTAACTCCCAGGGGGATTTCTGGGTTTTCAGCAGCCCAGGTGAAATCATAAATAGCAATAAGAGATCTGTGACAGGCAGGGCAAATCTCTACTCCTTTGGCACCAGAGGACTTGCCAGGCCTCCACCATCTCCCTCCAGCCCAAGGGTGAGTTTGGCAAAAGAGTCAAGACCCACATTGCCTTTGATCCAGGGAACATTTTCCTTTGAGAAGTGCTTTGTCCTCTTCATCTGGCTCAATTCTCTTGCCTTTGCACTAGCAGGATTTAGGTGTATTTATCCCTGCCCTCTAATCCATAGCCCCTTCCTCTCCTGGGAACTTCAGAGAATATTTCTTTTCCTTTATCTTTGTTCCACTGGCAGACAGCAGAAAATTTGTGGAAGCATGAGGGAAATGGTTCCTGCTTAAGGTGTGAAATCTCAAACAAATAGCTGTGCAGATGTGTTCAGCACGTTAATGAGTCGCTGTGTCTCTTCAGCTTCTCTGGCAGGCAGGTCACTGTGTCCTACACCTCCTACACCAGTTCTGTACCCTAGCTCTGTGTACAGGGATTTTTTGAAAAAGGTCCAAACCTTCGTGTTTCTCCTCTTCCCCACAATGCTGCTCTTCTCCAAATAGCTGCAGTGGTGTGCAGTGGGTTTGGTTGGTTTTTTTCCCTGCAGTAAAAATATCACCTTTTTTTTTTCTGCTTAGGACTTAGCTACTAAGAAATCTGCTAAAGCATTTTCTCATGGTTTTGTAAAATTACAATTGCTTGGTGTCTAGAAAGATTTTAAAATCTGAAGTCAGGATCACAGGCCATGAAAATTGATGTGGCTTTGTACCTGCTAAGCAGGGAGCTCGTGGGAGATACCTTTGTATAGGTTTTTCATCCCCCACTCTTCTCTTTCTTCGGAGAACTAAAATTTAATTACAGAGCTTAGAAAACTCTTCACATCATGTAGAGACTGAGCTAAATAAAACAATGACAGGGGAATGAGAGCAAGGCAGGAACACGAATTGAAAAAAATACCTCATGCTTGAGAATTTTGTACTACTCGGGTTTCATTCAGCTCCTTTTTAAATGGGAGGGGATGTGTGGGGGTTGATGGGTGTGAATGCTTATTATTTTCGGCAAGGGGGAAAAGAAAGAAAAGGTGGTTTTCAATATAATTCATAGGGCTAATGGGTAAATCTACCTGGTTATTATATCCTGAAGCTTTGGTGGAGCTGAGTAATGAATGTTGTTTTACTGGTGCTCAGAAGTCCCCTTTCCTAATCATTTAAAACCACAAATCAGGTCCTAGCAGAAGTTGTTTTGAATTTAACCTTGGAGATAAATGTTGGATTCAGGTAGTGTTCTGTTAAAATAGAGCTGCTTTAAAAAATTATTACTGTAATTAGCACAAAAGAAGGAAGGGCAGGAGCAATTGATCTGCCATTTTTTTCTGTCTCCATTTGAATTTTACAAAATTGTAAATGTGAAGGTGGATCAGAAAGAGTTTGCTGCAGTATCTGGGTGGTTGTAGTCACAACCAAGGGACAGATGTGGTAAACTGCACATACTCCTGCAGGGACTGGCCAGTGTGTGAAATACCAATAGTGGGTGTATAGAGGATAATAAATGAGCTAAATGTGCCTTTTTTTTGTTTATTTTTGCTGGTTTTTTTTGTTGTTGTTGTTTGTTTCTTTTTTGTGTGGTTTTTTAATTTTTTTTTGGGTTTTTTAAAATAGATTTGTTTTATTTTTGGGTAATTCTTATACATAATTTGTTTGAAGTAGATTAAAAAAAAATCCCAAGAGAATGTTTCTATCAGAATTTTTCAAAACTTCTCTGGTAGCTGTCACCAAAGTCTTGTGTTTGCTTTGGATAACTGAGCAGATCTTCTTCGGGTTACAAATTAAAAGCTTAATAAAAGTCAAGCAGTTAATAAGCATAACTTGGTGCAGTATAAACAGTTGAAATAATAAAGTCTCCTTTCCCAGAGCTGCCGAATCAGGTCAAGCCCCAGTTTTTGAAACAGTGCCTAGTTCTGGAGTGTGTGTTTCCACATGCTTTTAGAAAGGGTAGAATGCAAATCTCTCCTGGGATCGAGGCTCTCTAGATCCTCTCCCAAGTGCTCTTCAGTTTAATCACAGAATCCCAGAGTGGGTTGGGTTGGAAGAGACCTTCAAGCTCATCCAGTTCCAGGGACACCTTCCACTCTCCCAGGCTGCTCCAAGCCCTGTCCAGCCTGGCCTGGAACGCTTTCAGGGATGGGGCAGCCACAGCTGCTCTGGGCACCCTGTGCCAGGGCCTGCCCACCCTCACAGGGAAGGATTTCTTCCCAATATCCCATCTAACCCTGCCCTCTGCTGATTTAAAATCATTGCCCCTTGTCCTGTTTATTTCATATATGTGTTTTTTTGTAAAAACAAAACATCTTTGTTTAAATACAGAGGACAATTTCTGTGGGATATGTTATGTCCTTGAAGGGATGTTAAGAGTCCTCCTTCTTTCCCTTCTCATTCCTAGCAGGGTTTTGCCTGTGCCTCTTTATAATGCAGAGTACATCCTGCTCTGCTTAATTTTTTTGCTTCTGATTATTCAGTGTTGCACATGAGCAGCTGTGCCCAGAGAGAAGTACCCCCCGTTAATCAGGAAGTGCGGAGCCATATGGCATGTGAGGGTGGAATATTGCAGCTCTGGGAGGAGCCCCTCGTGTTCACAGCCAGCTTCACAGGCAGCGAGCACCCTGTCAGCGTGTTCCTGCCAACACCATCGTGTCCTTCAGCCCAGCCTGCTGAGTGACAGCCTGGCTTTCTGCAGCCTGCCTTCCTCACCAAAGTCTTTCTTCTCTTCAGTCACAGCTGAGAGCCTGTCTTCCTGTTTAGTAACTCCTAAAGGATGGAGGGAAAAGCAGAGGGTGCTCAGAGCTGTCACACTGCCCTGCTCTTGGGTCTTGTGCACACAGGGAAGGTGTAGCTGTGTGTCCAGTGTGGTGTTTTTAGCCTTGTGCTCCGTTTCTTTTAGTGCTCTTTTCTTTGGAGAAACACAGGAGTGGGAAATAATGCACAACGAGCCCTCAGTGAATTCAGTTTCCACCATAGCTATCATAACCTGCATCTATGGATTGAATTGGCCCGGGTTTAGAAATTTTATTTCAGCTGAAGATGGTATGAGCTCTGTAGTGTGGTTTTTTATTTTTTTTTTTAAGACACTGAATGTACAGTTGGATGAGTGTGAAAATGGGTGTGCTTGCAGCAGAGTGAAAAAGTCACTACACACAATATTACCTTTAGCAGGTGCTATATTGGACCAAAATAGCTGCTTCTTTCACCTAAGAAGAGAGGGCAGCCTGTCCCTACAGAGGGATTTCTGCAGCTGTATTTTTAATAGGACATTTTTGGCCTTAAACTGCATTTTAAACTTCTTTGAGCTTCCAAGCACTTTGCACGTAGTTACAGACATCTGTGATGCACTTGACCAGCTAGAAAGTGAAATCACAGGCAGTGTTTCTGATGGATCATAGGTTTTCTTTGATCCTTTTGGATTTTAACCGTGGGATAACCAAACCATCCTAAGGGGGCTGATGTGAAGTGTTTGAAGCGTGGTGTTGGAGCCAGGGAAATACTGATGAGTTCCAAGGTTGACTAAGGCAAAAAGGTCATATTAGTGCTCCTTCCTTGTGTGACGTGATGTTCAGCTCTGGGTGGTCTGTACCAAAACACTTGGGATGTGCTTGAAAGGCTTCATTTTATGTATTGGCAAACCTGGAGCTGACAAGTGACATTGTTTGAAGAGGACCCTGCTTTCTTATGATCCCACAGGTCATGGCAAGTTGGATTTTGTGCCCTTCTTAGTAAAAGCAGAGCGTTGGCAGAGGATTTCAGTGCTTCCATGGCCTCTGCTCTCCAGGCAGCTCCAGTGTACCAGGACAGTGTTCAAAACCTCCTCATCTATTGCATGCATTGTTTTTTTAGTTGGTTGTTTTTAAACAGATGTGAGTACCTACATTTCCCAGGTTTTTCTGCTTTATATTCCAGCAGCACACAAAAGTGGGAGCTGGAAATCCAGCAGAATGCACTCTGGAGCACAGGCCCCTCAGTGTCTTTAAGTGAAACAGATTTAATGGCAGACTGTAAAGGTTCAGGCCCAGAATAACATACCAGGAATGTCTGCCCAACATCCCGGCATGCGCAGGGATCACACAATGTCAGAACTTCTCTTGCTCAGCATCTGTGTGCTTTATAAGCACAACCTAGCAGAACTGTGGGGTTTTCCCTGGTTACAGAGGTTAGGGAACAGACAGGCAGTCTGTGTATACCTGAGTTCATAGCTGGTGATGGCAAACTCTTTTCCTACTTCATTCCGAAGTAGAGATTGGTGTGGAACACAAACTCCTCTCTGTAAGGATTCAGGGCTCTCGGGGAGAGCCATGGGGCTTTCCCTTGCTGGGAGCTTGACCTGCCAATGCCAGTGTGGGGATCCAGCAGCACATCCCCGGTGAGTCCATCCCTGCCATGGCCAGGGTAACTGTGCTGTGCTTCCCTCTAGGAGGACTTTCGGAATAAAGTTGAAGATTACATTAAGCGCTATGCGAGATGATGAAGGGGGATGGATGGCAGGACCACGGCTCCACTCCAGAGTTGTCCTTAACTTCAACAGCAGCCAAACCAGCCCGGATTGTACCAGTCCTGTGTCCATGTTGTACTGAAGAAGAAAACTAACTTCATAACTTGTTCATGTTCAAAGGAGAGTTCAGCATAAATACAGCAAGAAATATGTCTGTTGGTTGAAAAAGTTGTCTGCTTCCTTTTACAAATGTTTACTCTTCTGAACTGTACTGTATATCCTGTTGATGAGATATGCTTGAGAAGTTAAAAGAAGTCACTATTTGAAATTGTAATTACACCTTTTTTTTTAAAAACAAACTCTTGCCTAATCTGGAGAGGGGGGGGAAGGCAAAAACAAACCCAAACAACCCAAACAGAAAAGGTGGTGTGTTTTTGGAACACTTTGAGTTGGCAATAAATGGTCTCCTGTGAACCAAATCACAAAACTGTTGCCTTTGATGAGCAGAAACAATATGAGCTTTTTCCAAGAGTCACTCAGCTGAGGCTTAGAGCTTGCCAGAGTGGAAGTGCAAAATGAGATTCTACTTCTGGTATTGAAATTCTTGATGCTATTTAATATAAGTATGTTTTTGTCACAGTTTGGAATTTTTACATTGTTAATTTCAGGCCCTCTTTGGGCTGCAGTATTTTTTTGTTTTATTTTGTTTCTATTCATTGTGTGAAGTAGTTAAAAGAAGTACAGCCTAATACGTAACTTAAGTAAATGTTTAGTATTAGTAGAATTTATATATATATATAATATATATTATATATTTCTGTGGAAAAAATAATGAAAGGGAGATTTTTTTTTTAAGAAATCTGCCTTTGGATTTCCAGTCTGGTTGTGGTGAGGAGCATCAGATGCTGTTTGATCTGATGAAGGTAACTTTAAGCACCATTCCCTGGAGAACACCTAATTGTGTTCCCTACATGCCTGCACTGAAAGGGAATGACACAGCTGGGAACCACAACGTATCTCTCCCCACTCGTGCACACTTGGCTTTCTTGATTTGGAAGGATGTGATGCTGCAATTGCCTCTGCTGGGAGGAGCTGGATGGCACTGTGTGAGCAGAGAGCCTGCAGAGGGGAGAGCAGCACCCACTTCAGAAGTGGCTTCACTCTGTGTGCCAGAGCTCCCTGGGCATCCCCTGGGATTGGGATCATGCAGAGGAGCTGATGGAACCCACCTGAGCTTTCATAAACCAGAGAAATAAATGTTTCTGTGGTTTCATGCAGAGCCAGTGTGTATGTGACGCTTGGGCATTGACTGTTGGGGTTTTGTCCCCCTTTCATTCTTCCCTGCTGTTCCTCTGCAGACACTGGAGGAAATCAAAACTGCCATGCTCATGGAGACTAAGCTGGGGTGTAAACTGTAAGCATGAAACTTGTGTGCTGAGTTTTCCCTGTGCCTTTTCCTTTACAGCTTCACAAGCTCCTGTAGCTGTTGCTGGAGGTATGGGAAAGCAGGGAGGCGAAATGCAGGGATTGGCATGCAGGAGGAGAGCTTCACCTCCAGATAATATTCACAAGGAAGCATGGATCAGCCCAGTATTTTAAGCAGGCAACTGCAGTGAGAGATCTTTGCTGCCAAAACAGATATGTCAGCAAAGGTAAGGAGTAGAACACAAAAACAGGTTGGGAAATACATCCAGATTTTGCTTAGGGCAGCAGCAGGAATCGCTCATTGTTGAGCTGAAAACTCTCAACCACGTTGCTGTAACAAAGTGCTCCTTGCTGTAGAGGCACCCTGGTGCTGTTGCTACGTTCCATCCTTCAGGAGAAGGGGTCACTGTCCCCATTCCTTGGGCTGTCACCACGGATGGCTCCCTCCTCATGCTGTGCTCAGGGCAGAGCAAGTCCAGGGTGCTCCTCAGGGGAGCCAGGCAAAGCTGTGTCGGTACCAGCCCCCATGAGCACAGAGCTGCAGCCATCAAAGCCATCCCTGCCTCGCAGAACAATCCTGTTTAACCCCTTCCTGTATTGTTGCTTGCCTGGAGGAGAGGAGCAGAATAATAAAGTTTGGATACTGTTAAATACTGTACAAGGCCTAAGCAATGGTTTGTTCTCATCCAGGACAGGTCTCATCAGCTCACAGTGTGGGAAAATAAATGGAATTTTTCCTGCATGTGAGGAGATGGGGGTTATATATATTTATATATGTATACTTATATGTGTTTCTGTGTATATTTGTATAGATGCAACTAATCTGTGCTCCTGCCAGAATCATAGACTAGTTTGGGTTAGAAGGGACCTGGGCTGGGTAGGTCAGGCAGAGGGCTGGGTGTCCCACTAGGTTTTGGGGTTTTTCGGGAAATGTGAGTCAGGAGTAAACAGCAGCTGGGTGTCCCCAGGGAACCCCTTCCTGAGCCAGCAAGGCACTGAAGGGGCTGGAGTGGTCCAGAGCCGTCAGGGATGGCAGAGACCAGTGGTAGGGTCGAGGGTCCCCATCCCATCGCAGGTGCTGCCCAGCCTCCCTGCTCTGGAGCTGACCCCACTCCTGGAGCCCTGACCTGCCCACCCACACCCAGGACCCCACTGCCTCACCCAGTGCTTATGGGGTGGGAGACAGCACTAATGGGGTCTCTGGCATCACAAAGTGAGGGCAGTGAGGGGGAGCTTGACCTCGGCCTTCATAGAGACAGGCACCTCGTTTATTCTTTATTTATTTAAGTAGGAAAAGCACCTTATTCCCATTCTTTGTTAGCCCCAGGACACCACCAGTGCCACCCACTCCCGCCACTGACTTTGACCCGTTGTTCCCCACCTCCCAGGCAAAACCCAGCCCGAGCAAGCCTCGTCCTTGTGCTGGGGGAGAAGATGCCTTTCCAGGTGTGGGGGGAAACCCAAAAAACGACAAAAAGAGGAAGCCGAGGATGTTTTGCCGCACTCAGACCCGCTGGTCTCACGTGTGTTGATGCCGGGCTGCCAGGATTTCAACTCCCCACATCCCCTTGGGTTTTTTTCCTTTACAATTTGGCTGCTTGGCACGCGATGCCGGGGGGTGCCGGGAGGGAAGCGTTTGGGAGAGACGGAGCGGAGCTGCGGCCGCTCCCCCGTACCCCAGAGGAGTCCCCGCTGCCCCAGCCGCCCCTTCTGCCCGACAACCATCGCTTCAAGGACATTTATTCGGAAACGCTGCCGCGAGGGAGGAGCGCTGGCGATGCTGTCCCTGCCTCGGGGGCTCGGTACCCTCAGCGATGCTCCTCTGGCAGGCTCTTTCCAAACGTTCCAGGGCAGATCCCCCCGGCCCTCCCCTGCGCCGGCCGCGCCGTCCCTACACGATGCCCTCGCTGCGTTTGCTCCTCCACACCACCAGCGCCGTCATCAGCAGGGTGACGAGGACGGGCAGCACGATGAAGGGACACAGGACGCCGTTCGGGGGGTCGTGCAGCGCCCGGCCCGACGGGGAGCAGTTCCTGAAGTACTGTTTGTGCACGGCCACGAAGAACTCGTCCACCAGCCGGTTAGGCCAGTAGCAGTCGAGCCTCTCGGCGATCAGCGCCGTGCAGTTCGTCAGCTCCCCGTAGGTGCTGCAACACACAGGGACACTGCTGTCACCCGGACACGGCCCCTTCCCCCCGTGCAACAGAAAACATTATACAGAAATACATTATACAGAGTGGGTATTGTAGCTATTTGAGGTATTGAAATTTTGAGCTATTTTTTGAGTTTATAGCTAGCCCTATAAAAATATATAGTGGGTTTTTGAAAGTTTATATATAACCTATAAAAATACATGGGGTTTGGAGTTTATAGCTAGATAAAGATACAGGGTATTTTTAATTCCCACCAAGTTTTTCCACTTTGATGGCAATTTTTAAGTGCTCGCCCACAGCCAAAAGCAGTTTTCATTTATGGAATGATATGAAGGTGGTAGTTTAATTTGCAAAAGGAAATAAAACCAGAAATAATATTTACAAGAATAACAAGAAGCAAGTTTGGAGGGTTTTTTTTGTTTCATTTGTGTTAGTTTTTGCGGGATTTCCTGGCTGAACTGGTGCTTTTAGAAAATACAGATTGGACCCATATTTTAAGCAAAGACCTTCAGGAAACCCATCCCAAGCCAGCCTTTGGAGCACCATCCTCCAGCTTGTGTGAGTTCAGCCCAAGGGAAACAGAAAGAAGTACATGGAATCTAGTTAAAATTCCCCTTCAGACTGCCTAAAACTGGAGAGGCTGCAGCTGTGCAGGACCACAACCCATCCCAGCCCTCTATGACCAGCAAGGTTTTTTTTTTTTTTTTTTTTTTTTTTAAATAATACTTGGAAAACCAGGAGCAGCCCTGAGCCAGAGACAGTCTCCCTGCCCCAGGCCATCCAGCCATCCTCTGGAATGACAGGTATTACTGTGAATTTCAAATCCTCCTTGCTTTAAAACTGGCTATGGATAAAAAAATACGTCGGTAACAATTCTTTCCCCCATCCCAATTAGTCACATCTAATCCCAGAGAAGCAAAGCAAAGCAAAGCCCAGCTCTCCAATTAAAAACCTGCCGGGGGGGAAGAAATATTTTAGCAGCAGCTTCCCAGCCACTCTCCACAGCCCCTGTGCAGCTCCTCAGCTGGGGTTTGGGGTTTTGGGGCAGGCTGTGCCCACACGGCCAGAGATGTAATTAACGGGGCCTGCAGCTGCTAAAAGCAGCTTCTGCTCAGCATCCCAATGTGCAAAATTACCATTTCCCGTTCATCAGCATCCTTAGGAGATCTCAGGAGCTGCAGCATCTTCAGGAGCCAGAGGGAAAGTGTTAACAGGTGAATAAAAAGCTATTTTTAAAGCTGAAGGGCCATAGAGCAGCTGGCTTAGCCCTTCCCCGGCTCCAACTGCGCTTCCATGGGGATAAATCACTGCTGCCATCACTGTATGTGAAGACATGCAAGGAGCCAAAGCCCAACGGTGCCAGCAAATGAAAGGATAAACTGTCAGTGCCCTTTGCAGGGAGGCAGCAGCCGTATTCCAGCACTCAGCCAGCTCCGGAGGTAAGGAGGAGCTGAGGAGAGCAGCTGGGCAGCCCCTGACCCACAGCAACAGCTCCACGTGCAGAAGTGACACTGAGGCCTGCTGAGCTCTTGGCCAAGGGAGAGCCAATCTGAGTGCTCTTCAAGAGCTGATTTCTGCCCTTTGCTTCACAGAGCATACCTGACCATCAGAGTTTTATGAGCAGCCAACTAAAAGCAAAGCTGAGCTCTCAACTGCGGCCAAGTGCTTCTGTTTCTTCCACTTTATGGCACTGGGGACCTTCTCCTGACACATGCACTGCCAGCTCCCACAGCAGATCAGTTTGCTGGGGAGGGACCACCAGGCCCATGCCATCCAGGCTGCTCTCGATGCCCTGTCAGATGGGATCAGGATCCCTCTGGAGAGCAGCAGTGTTGATGCTCGGGGCTGAGTGTGCTCTTCCCTGCCACAGCCATGGTGAACATTAATCCCACTGCGTCTCCAAAACAGCAGCTGGTTGGTTCTCTCTCTCCTCACAAGCAGAGCCACATTATTGTGTTAGCACCACGGCAGCCTGCTCCCATTGGGAATTCAGCCTGGGCTGGTGCTGAAATACCTCGAGGAACGGGGAGGGGGTTATTTTCCTGTCCAGTCCTCCCCTTGCCACCCCACAGCCCAGCCCAGGAGAGTGATGTTCCCCCCACCACACTCAGCAGGGCAAAGCTGAGCCCAGCCCAGGAGGCTGCAAGGATGATCTCAGTCACAGAGTTAAAACTCTTTGGAGAGAAGGCTGGAGCAGGATGTTCTGCCTAAGTGGAGGTAAACCAGCTTGAACTTTACCCTATTTGTGGAAGTTCTCATGGATGGATGGAGAAGGGAGGTCAGGATTTGCCCACATGGGTGACTAACATCAATCTCTACTCCATAATTATTTTGCTCATTTTAACAGCATTACTTCAATATTGTCTCAATAAACAGGGCAATATATATAATAACTTCCACTATGTAATAAATAATTGGATCCAACCACACCCAGACCCTGCCCAAGAAGGAGTTTAAGAAGCAAGGGGATCCCTTCTGCACCTGCTGACTCAACGGGAGGCCTTGCCTAATAAACTTTATTGCAAGCTCCCATTCTGCCTGTAGCAAAGGTAGAGTCAAGCTTCAGCTTTCAGACAAGCCCACAGCTCATTTGCAAGCCTCCATCTCCCAAACACCATCTCCTCCACAAAAATATTAAGAAGCTGCTGTAGGATAGCGCTGGGAAGAGGGCAAGTTTTCCCAAACAATCCCACCACTGCCAGGAGACAGGCAGCTGGCCCTGAAAAGCTCAGCTTTGCTTTAAAATATTTTTTCCCCTACCCAATGCGAACTGCAATTGAAACTGTTTTCCCTGTCACTATGGAAATGGCTTGGGTTTAAAGGATGCTGTGGATGGACTACGTGGGGATGAAGGGCCACAGGCAGGATGGGGACAGGGCTGGGCCACCTGGAAGCCCTCAGAATGATTCAGGGTTTGATGGGATCCGAATGCTTACACTGCTACAAATCCTAAGGAATTCCTCTGGGGTTTTTTTACCACTGCAACCAAGACTGGAACTGGCTCTGACATTTATTCCTTGATGTGGATGGTGTTGCACTAGGATTGGGGTTCACAGGATTGACAGCTCTTTCCCGACAAGTATCCAGGTATTTCCTATCGTCCCTGAATTCTTTGCTTCAGAAGGGAAAAAAAAAGGAAACAGCACAAGGCTTCGCTTTTGCTTTGCAAATTAAAAGAAAACATTGATTTCCCTCCTCTGCAAGGCAAGCCTGGAACCAGGCTAAAGGGGTATCCAGAAGGGACCTGGCAAGCTGAAGATAAATAAGTAGATAATGAGATAATAAGAGAATGGATCAATCTGTTTTCTGTAAATAATGGATAATAACCTGAAGACAGAGTGTGAGTCTGCTGACAGCTGGGAGAGCAGCTCCCATCCCTGGCTGCAGCTGTCAGATTAGCACGATCGCCCTGGTGAGCTCCTTCCTGCAGGATGCCTGCAGCCCGGGGAATGCATTCCATGGAGATTTTCAGGCACGCCACAGGGTGGATATATTTGGGATGAAGATGCCTGGCTAGGCTGGAGTGACACCCACAGCTGGGGCAGAACGAGCATCTCCTGTCCTGCTCCCTGCACTGACCCTGTGCACAAACCCTCCTGCAAATCCATTTGGCCATGGCCCCTCCGGCCAAAACGGAGCAGGAAAAATATCCCCAAGTCATCAGCTCCCGCTGACGCATTCGTGGCTGGGCAGTGGCAGCCCGACCCCTGCACATCCCTGAAATAGCTGCCTGGAGGGAGACCACAGCTAATCCCCCTGGCTCAGTCACCACACCAGTGAAGCTGGAATCAAAATAGCCAAGCTGATCTTTGGGATAGTTCATCAGGCAGAGCTGAGCTCCTGGCCAAAGCAGCTTGGCCACCACCACAGCGCGGAGGAGCCCTTCACACCAAACAGCCCAAGATCCAGCCCCAGGCTGGCTTTTAAATCCCAGGGCAGCCAAGGTGTGCAACAGCTCACACAGGTTCCCCTGGTCCTTGATGAAGACTTGTGTTATATCTAAACCCACCACCCTTCCCCGAATAAGCACAGCTAAGAAAGGCAGCAGAGCTGAAGGGTGTTGGATGAACCTTCCCAGAGAGCTGGTGCTTGTCCACATGGCCCAAGCCAACCTGAGCAAACACTCCTTCTCTGGAGAGACCCCTCGGAAGACTTGTGTTACAGCAGGAGCAGCGACACAAGAGCTCAGCTAATGCCTGTGAGGGCGAGATGGGAGCAGCATCTGCAGCCTATAAATAGGACCAATGGCCCATGATTACAAACTCTGCAGAGACAATTCATTCATCCAGATGTTCCCATCGTGCCATCCTCAACTGAGCAGGAAATGATGGACCTTAAAGGCATTTCCCTGCTAAATGCTGCATCCAGGAAGTCAGAGCTCCAAACATGATGCTGCTGGTGGTACAGTGGCAGAACCTCCCAACATTTCTCCTTGTTTCAGCCTCAAAATTCCTTGGTTTGGGGGATGATCTGGAGAGAACAGGCTCTAGGCAGGTGGTTTATTTCCATTTCTTTGTCTCACATCTGGTAGAAGTCAAATCCTTCCCCTAAAGCCAGAGGGGTGACCAGGCCAGCTATGCCACCCCTTTCCCACTCCTGCTGGGACATCTTCCCTTTCCCCAAAAAGGGGATGGTAATTCCCACACACATCCAGGGAGCCACGGTGTGGAGCCCGCCCAAAACCCCGTATCCTTGCAGTTGATTTTTACTGCAGTAGCTGAGCTCCTTCCACCCAATTTCTCCCAGTGTCCTGAGGGTATGAGAGGATCAGAGCAATGTCACCTCTCAAATAACCCCAAGCCATGTGTTTGCACGGAGCAAATGGACTCAGGCAATCAAATTAAACCCTGCAAGCTTATCAACATTTCCTCCAAGTGCCTCAAGGGTAACGAGTTTAGCTGGAGCTATCTAGGAGAAAAACAGGATGTGTGAGATGAAGAACAAGATGGTGAGGGCTGGAGCAACACCAGCAGCCCTGGGCATTTCTAGGACCAGATGAGGCTTCTCAGAACCAGGACTCTCCCACCATCTTTCAGTTCTCTTTTCCTCCCCTCCATTCGGCCACGGATCAAGGGGAAGGAGAACCCAATAGTATTTTTAGAATCATAGAATCATTAAGGTTGGAAAATACCTCCAAGATCAAGTCCAACCTTTGACCAAAAGATAGATACACACACGTGCATAGCTTTTAATTTGGCACAGAAGAAAGGGCTACAAAGCAGGAATCACCAAAACCTCACAAAACCTCTTCATTTTTGTGTAAAACAGCTCATGGCACACAGCACCATCTGCTCCCTGTTTTCAGCTGACCCCCATCACCACTGGTGTCACATGAGCTCATTTTTGTTCTGCTGCTTCATTTTCGCAGGGAAGGGCCATGGCCACAACATGGAAAGTCAGCTGAAGGGGGAAAAGGGGGGTTACTTTCTCAAGCCCTCACACCAACACAGCCACCCCTGAGGAGTCTTTCAACTTCAATCAAAACCATCTCAGCAGATTTACACCGTGGTGCTACCAAAAACTCAGCTCTGCTGGTTATAAATAGGAAAGAGCTAATCCAAAGAAAGCACTGTTTGCAGTAAAAATAAAACCAAACCCAAAAGAAATTCCCCAAAAAATCCAACAAACCCCCGAAGAGCAGCACACTCCCTATATGCAACACCCCTGGTCTCCCTGGTGGGGCTGCACTGCGCAGGGTTCCCTTACCACCCTCCTTCTCCCACAGAGATGCTCCCAAGCATTCCAGCAGAGAAGCAGGGCTGCATCGCCGCTGCTCCCAAGTCATAAATCACGGCTGACTCCCTGACACTGATTACAAACAGGAGGCTTAGCAGACAACTGCCATGCCATACCATTGCAGCCTCTCCCTCTAGTTGCTTGGAAAAATCAACACACAACTTCTGGAAGCAGGGGCTGAGCCAGCAGCTCCAGTGGCACAGCCCGGGATTTTCTCACAGCGAGGGTCTGAGGGTACCTCAGTGGGTTTACAAGGTTTTCAAGCTGAGTTAGGGTGTTTTGGACTGTCTGGAGAACCAGAGTGCTGAGAAAAATTGAAAAATCTCATGGAAAATATGTCCATCAGGCTGTGAGGCACCAGAAGCCCCTGTGCTGGGGATCCCAGTTTGCTGCTTCATTAACCCTTTGATTCCCAGCATGCAGCAGAGCCTGATCTTCTCCCACCGGAGCTCCACTGCTGTGTGGTGGGGCATGACCATCCCTGACTTCCAAACCCTGCTTAGGCTGGGCTCCCTGAGAGCCTCTTTAATCACAGAACGGCTGAGGCTCCACGGGTGAGATCCACCTCACCTTGTCCAAATGCTCATACCACTGATGAGAAGGTCAGCAGGACAGTGTGGACCCCTGGGATGCACCTCTAGTTGCTCCAACCAATGATCAACACCCCCCAGGCCTGGCTGCTCTGACAGTTCCCAACCCACCTCATCCAGCACACCAGAGACAGGACCAAAAACCTCACCAGGGTCTGGGCAGACAACATCCACTGCTCTCCCCTCCAAGCCCACTTCATGCCCCCTCCACATGTGACCAGGCTGGAGAAACCCCAGCAGGGATGGAGCCAGGGCAGGATCAGCAACAAAGCAGAGTGAAATCAGTGTTTTCTCCCACGAAACAAACGCCAGTGCCGATGCCCTTAGAGCCCAAAATCACAGAGGGGATCAGGTGAGAGGGAGGAGCAGAGGGACCTCACTTACCCCACGGTCTCATCCCAGTCGCACCAGAGGCGCTGGCCGATGCCCTCCATGCTGAGCTGGAACTGCTTGAGGCAGTAGTGCCGGATCATCCAGCCATAGTCGGCCTCCTGGCACGCCGTGGCCGCGATGAAGTGCTGGGCTGCAAGACAGGCCAGGGCAGAGCGGGGTCAGCCTCTGCTGGGGGGTCACAGCACCCCCACAGCCCCTTGGCCCCACACAAACACCCCAGCTCTTCAAAACCTCCTTCTCCCAGGTTTAATTCCCTCCTCACACCCCTGGGACCCTGCACCCTCCCAAGTGCCCAGCGCTGATAAATCAGTTATTCAAGACATGCCAGGTAACTCATAAATTAGTAAGGATGTGGATTTATTCTCTGCTGATCGCTTGAAACGCCTTTGCACTTCAAATGTCCAGGTTTTGGGCTTAAGAAACAAGTAGGGGTGTGGGGGAAGCTGGAGAATAACCTCAAGAGATCCCTGCTGCTGACCCCTGAGAACCTAACCTGTAACAGATATCTACCTCCGATGGAACCCAGGGACAGGCACAAATCCATCCCTGGCTGCACAGTGCTGACTGAATTCCCTTCTGGGAACGTGTCCCTGCTGCTGGTTCAGAAGCAGGGAAGGAAAAGGTGCTCCTTACATAGGTTTGTGCAGAAGCCGTGCAATGCTGATCACAAGGGGAAAGGGGAAAGGACAGTGATGCTACAAAGAGAAGGGAAAAAAACACCCCTTTGAGGGAATGATTTAGTGAGCCTGGCTATAAATAATAGCTTTCCCTCGGTCCCAAAGTGCCAGCTAGTGCCTTTGCAGCTCCTGGAGTGCATTGCAGGCAGGCACCACATACCAGCTCTATTTTTTGCTATGTGTAAATAACTCTGTGCTTTATTTTTATCTGATTTTTTAAACACAACAGAATTGAGCTGCTTATTTAGCGGCCAAGGGACATCACCACAGGACACCATCCCTCTGTAGCCTCCAAAATCCCTGGAGCACTTAGGTACCAGCATTCTATGGCAATGGGTGGGAAGTCAGGACCCACTGGGAATTTGGGTGGGAAGGGCCCCCAGAGCCTGGGCTGATATTGCCAGGGTGCAGGGCTCCATCGCTGCCTCTGACAGGAGCAGCCACTTTGACCTGACTTGAGATAAGACAATGGGAATTACTGAGCCAAGAGAAGTTAAGGACCATTAAACCCTCACTGCTGCAATAATATAATTGAGTTTATCAAAATCTCAAGCTCTCCCAAGCTGATACCAGCCAGGGGCACAACCTCAGCCACAGATAAGCCCTGCTCCCAAATGGGAGAGTCTGAGACGCTGAAGCAAGGCACCAAGGGAAGAGACGGAGGAAGAGGGAAGGTGCACTAATTTTATGTGAGGCCTGGACTGCAAATCTCAGGCTCAAGGATGATTGACAGCCAGGAGGCTTTTCTCCCCTTCCCATCCCTTCCAGTCTGGATGAGCCAAGTGAAGGAGTGACACGGTTGAGCGAGCCCAAGGGAGCCTCAGGAGCCACCCCGGGGGTCACCCCTCGGTGACGTCTGTGCACTGGGCTGTGAAGGACAAGCACCCTGGAAATATCACTCCCATCACTTGTCTGGGCAAGCAGCTTGCAGAGAAAATGCTGCTGGGGAACGTGTCAGGTGCAGAGCAGGAGAGCATGGGAAAACAATGAGAGAGAGCAGGGGAGAGTGGATTAAAAAGCAGACGGATGAGCAGCTAAGGACATGGAGGAGCAGAGGAGGAAACAGAGCCAGGAAGAAATGAGTGAGACACGCAAAGCATGGAGAGAAATTGAAGAAGAAAAAGCCACTTGAGGAAATTCAGCAGTGATGTGGCACAAGGAGAAAGAGAAGCAGAAGTTAACCAAGCACGGCCAGGCTGCATTTTGCCTGCCTTCATTCCTCCCCACTCCCATTTAGGATGAGCCTAGAGAAAAGTCACTGGTACCACAATTATCCTTAGGGATGCCCAAATGTTTCCTGGTGACCACACAGATTATGCAGGACAAATCTGAAAGAAAACACCTTCACAGGCAGCTCACCTTGGGTGGAGAGAGGAGAAACACTGAATAAACCACGGGGAGGAAGCAAGTGAGAACCACAAACTGCCTGCACAGAACTGCAAGCCACAGATAGCTGGTAGTCAGCATGAACACGAGCCCTGCTATTAGAAGAAGAAAACCAGCCCAAATCAAGTGAAAACCAAACCCTGGGGAGCTTTAAGCACTTGCCATCACAGCAGCTCAGAAGATGCAGCTCTGGAGGTCCTTCAGAGGCAGGTGACCACCTTGCTGTCCCCCTGGCAGCTCCTCAGTGTTCCAGGAGCTGTGCCTGCCCCACCAGGACCTGCTCCATGAAGATGCCTCTCCCACGCCTACACGTCGGTCTGTCTGCCAATCTCTTTCTCCAGGGGATGCCAGAGGCATCAACCAATGACCTTTTCCAAGGACATTTGATTTTGGACACGGTGAAGGGCTCTTTTGTTTCACACCCAAGAGGAGTGAGGCCCAGCAGGGCCTGTTGTGTCAGTGCTGTGAGGATGGAGCTGGGCACAGAGAGGCAAAAAAGCTCTTTTTTTTCAGCTCACTGGGAGAACTGACTTTAGCTGTTAGTGCACGTTATAAGGTCAAAGTGAGAAGCTCCTGCCATGTTTCCACACGGTCCCCACCTCGAACCACAGTTCCCTGCTGTTTAACAGATTTTCCCCCACACCACATCCAGCTGGGACAGGCTCAGGGTCTGTAACAGCAGGAGGGGAAAAAGCAGGGAAGGGATTTCTGTATCTCCTGGGTCTCATTCCAGAAGGTTTTCCTTCTGCCCTCAGCCCTGCTGATGGAGATGGTGTAAGTCAGCTGCAGTGAGCTGTAAATAACCGAGCTCCGGAGCGGTCACGGCTCTGTACTCAGCAGCATCCATTTGTGAAGGCTGCAAGAAGCTGCTGAATAAATGAGCTCCAAAACTCGACCGTACCAAGGTTGAGCTGCCTCCAAAGAACTCCCCTCTCATGGGCCCCTGTCGCTCCCATTCCCTCAGGAAAAACGGCACTGAGAGCTGCAGGAATGCAGTGGTGCTCTGGGAGCATCCCACTGGAGCCATGCAGTACCTCCAAAGCCCTACTTGGTTTTGAGGTGCCACACAGACGGGGAGAATCATAGAATCCCAGAATGGTTTGGGCTGGAAAGGACCTTGAAGTTTATCCCATTCCACCTCCTGCCATGGGCAGGGACACCTTCCACTAGACCAGGTCAGCAGCCACAGCTGTGGGCAGCCACAGCTTCTCTGGGCACCCTGTGCCAGGGCCTCACCACCCTCACAGCCAAGAACTCCTTCCCAATATCCCATCTAACCCTGCCCTCTGGCAGTGGGAAGCCATTCCCCCTTCTCCTGTTAGGAGAATTGTTGATGAACAGCCTTCCCTGCTGAGAGAATCCTTGATTGCCTGTTAAAAGATGCCATTTTGAGGATCCTTCATTTGCCTCCTCACAGGAAACATCCGGAGAGGGGTGGTGAGGAAGTGATTGGAGGGATGGCTTTTGCAGGCATCCCAGATCCTCCTGATTGCCCCGGGATTGATGTCCTGGAGAGTCCCAGCAAGCATCCACCAGGACTCAGCTTACTGAGGGTCAGCTGCAAAAACCTGTCACACTTTTTTTTAGCAGAATAACAGCACTGGTCCTGAATTGTTACAAAAATTTCAGGAAAGCAACTGGACTTTCTTACATTGAGTATCTCAGAGCTGGAGCCTGGACCAAGAGCTCTGGGCCACCCCTCCAGAAACAGCTTTGGGGACACCACCCCCTCCTCCTGCCACTGCTGTGAGCCCTCACATTTATCACAGTGACACTTCACCAGCAGCAATCCCTGAGCTTTCTCCCTAAGAAATAACCTGCAGTTCACATCGGTATCCCTTTGCACAATTCCTTGCCCTCTGGCCTTTTTCTCCTCAGTTTTCCAGGAATTCTTGGGCTTGCCTTGCTGGGACATGCCACCAACCCCACAGGGAGGAGGAGGCAGGAAAGACTGCAGAGCCCAAGAACAGATTTGGGAATTTCAGACTGGCACAGCACATCCTGGATGTTCCCATCTCCCTGGCATTTTTGCCAGTACCCCGATGGTGCTGGGTGAAGGATGACACTATCTGACCACACATGCAGAGAACTCACCAGACCATCTGGCTGGACTGTCAGGATTTTTTAGGGGGGAAACTGTTCAGGGCTTCATAGCAAAGAGCAGGAAACAGGCAGATATTCATCCAAAAGCTGAACCCTGAAGACGGCAGGTAATTGTGACACTCACAGCAAGGCTGGCAAAGGACAAGACACATGTGGCACCAGCACAGCTCTGGGCTTTGAGAACAAACATCCCAGTATCTTCCTCTGGGCTTCTCCTAAATTCCCTGTGAAACGATTAGTGTTCTCAACAAGCCCCAGACGGAAACAGCCTGTTTTCCTCTCCTCTTCAAGGTGGTGGTTTTGCGGTTTTATTGAGAACAATCTTCGTGGTCTGGACTCAGCTGCAGAATAAAACACTCACAGGAGCGTGGGGAGAGGACATGGGGCAGGAGGCACGAGATGAGCACAAAAAAAATCTCAGTTTGCAGCCAGAAAAATGGAAAAATTGGCCCTTCCAGCAGCTGCAGAAGCCTGGGAAGGGTCTCGTACCCTCTGCTTAAAAACACAACTTTGACTGGGGCTGCTTCTGGCAGCCACCAGTTCAGCAGAGGGTTCAGAGCTTGCACACAGCCCTTGGTTCACCAGGAAAAAAACTAAGCTGCTGTTTAGCTGGGACACCTCTTTTTTTAGCAGAAAACTGCAGATATCGGGGTTGGGAACAGCAGGGTGGCTGGCCCAGAGTTGTGTCTTCCTCAGGAGCCATCTGCTCCCAGTTCCCCTTGCTCACAGCCTGGGCTGTGCCCCCGCAGTCAGACGAAACCCTTGAGCCCTGGCAGGGCTATTTCTGTCTGGGATTTGCACAAGGAATGTGTTTTTAAAGCCTGTTCTCCCTGCCTGGCTGGGATCCAGCAGTGGCTCCAGAGGCTGCGCAGCAGCTTGGGAATGGAAAAGGATGGAGGAGTCCAAGCCCTGCAGGTGATCATGGGGGAAACAGCGACCTGCACAGGATCATCCCATCCCAAATCTGCTCATGGATGCTTCAGGAGCATCCTCAGGTCCCCAAACCAGGCAGCTTCTGCTGCCCCTGCCCACTTACTCTGTTGTGGCACTGTCCCTAAATCTGCAGGACCTTCTCTCCCCACACAGCCACTCAGATTGCAAATTAAAAGGGAATTCGTGGGATTTGGGGGTTTTATGTGCTGAGAGGGGATTTTACAACATGCCAGAGTCGTGGTGCAGTGAGGATTTCAGAGGCAGAGCAGATGCTGGGAGGTGGGGGGAGATCTGCCCCTCTCCCAGCACAGGCAAGGCTGATCCCCAGGATACCTTGGACAGGCTGCCAGCACTCACTCGGGAAAAGAAGAGGAGGATCTCCCTGTCCCTGCCTGCCCTCTGCTCCAGGGGGCTGCAGATGGAGCAGCAGCAGGAGACTACTACTTGAACAGAGCAGTCCAAGCACAGCTCAGACACACAGACAAAGCCCTGCTGGAGCTCCCTGGGGAGCCCTGCAGGTGGAAAACTCATCCCAAATATTGCCTGTCCAACAGCTTCACTACCACGAAGCCACAAAAGGACTCGAGGAAACTGGATGGGGGAGAAGTCACACAAGCTGAGAGGGGAAAGAAGCCTCATGGCAGGGGAAAGACTTAAAATGAAAAGAAGCAAGGCTAGGGCACACACCACGATGGGAGATGTCATGGCTTATGTGCCATGTAAAATCCTGCTGCCTTAGGAGACTGTGGACACCTGAATGAGTAAAAAAAGTCAGTCCCTGCTCAGCCAGGTTGGGGACAGGCCTTGTTAGGGACCTGGCTGTGTGGAAAGCTTCCAAAGGGGCCAAAGGTTTGCACCTCTTAGGGAATGGAGCCCAAGATGTGTGGGCCTGACGAGCACTCTGGGGTCCATCCCCACAAGCCCCACAATTCCCTTTTTCACATTAAAGATAGGTGCACCCAGAACCTAAAGAACACAGCACCCCTTAATCTGATTTATTAACTCTGCGTAGAAAAGGGAGACTTCATCCCTGCTCCTGGAATGGTTATTCCCTTCATTTTAGTACACTGAGCAAAATAAAAAGAACGCTGCTTTTTTTCCCAGCCAGCACTAATGAGGTATTTTGCATACAGCTGAACATCATCATGAAACCCAAAAGGAGCTCCAAGGTTTTAAATTTGGCATACTGTTGTTCCTGCAAAGGAAGGAAGTGATTTATCCCTCAAGCTGGTACTTTGATTACTTGTAGGCACTGCTTTTTGCTGGGATGGGGATACTTGAGGTTTTTTTGACATTTTATAGCTATTCAAAGCATCACAAGAGGGCACAAAATAAACTGCCTAAAAATAACTGCCAGGGAATTATTAGTTGGAAGTTGTGGTGGGAGCTAGGTGCCTGAAAGCAAAGCCTGTTTGGGGGCTTTTGGGGACTCAGGAGATGCCTGAGGGGCAGAGGTACCACTGAACTGTGTTATTCCTCTTTCAAGTTCAGTATTTTATGAAGCACCTACAACAGCCAATCCATCCCCAAAGGAAGGATAATTTAAAACCATTCTGATGGGAGACTCCACGTAACAGCTCCTGTAAGGTGCAGAATATGGGATTAAAAATGAAAATGCAAAAGAAAGACTTGTACTGTGTAGCCCACTGAAGGACACTCCTGCTTAGCTGGGTCACAGGGAGTTGACTTTATGCCATAAAGTATTGCTGTTAAATAATATTAACTATTAAATACTCTGAAATAGGCTGCTCCAAGAAATTGGACCAGCATCCTTCTCTCCCTGCCTGTTTCCCACGAGTTATGGTATGTCATTGTTATCCATCAGAGGCTGCCAAGCACATTTCCTGGAATGGGACTTCTCTTACATGTCCCTAGACTTAATTCTACAGAAGACAGAATGACAAGTACTTTTATTTCCCTGCCAAAATTCACTCACTAGGTAAACTAAAATCAAAAGCAGGTGAGAAGGGAGGAAGGAGAAAGGAAATCAAAAGCCAGGCATGCTGAAATCCAACTGCTGGCTGACTGCACATCAGGGGAGGGAAAAATCTGCCACGAGCTCTTAGTTATAAAGGTAATTATATCCTTGATGAATAGCAGGGTCTTTTGGAAAATAGTTCTTCTTGACTGAATTAATGAAGGAAAACCACAGGCTTTAGACAGGCACTGGCAATGTCTGTACAGCCCTGACTTCACTCACCCCGACTTCAAACCATCTCTGACCGTGGCCACCACCAAATGGCTGCTCACAAGAGCAGGCTGGAAGAAAGGAGGGATCCCCACTGGGATTCTGTGCACTCCTCCATGCACCCAGAACCCAGAGGAACCAGCTGCATCCCTCCTGCCTTCCCAGGATGATTGTGGCGTCCAATATCCCCATCCCAACATGTTAACCCAGTGTTAGACCCGAGTTTAGAATTATTTTTAAAACATCAACAAAGCACTGGATGCCACGGATGTTGGCTCTGGTAGCACAGAAAGCCAGGGAGAAATGAGCAGCCACCACACTCCAGATCTCAGGAATGTGCTAAAGGCAAAAGTATTCTCCATCCACCCCCGGGATTATTTTTTCCTTCAGCTATTTGAGTTGATTGAGGCTAAAATAAGAACAGAGAAAAGTAACACCAAGGTTAAAAGTGCCTGGCATTGGTTTGGAGACAACACACTGTGATCCTGCTGGTTCAGGTTTCAACGTGTGTTAAACACATTTTCTGCTACATGGGCCTATCAAACGCTACTGAATTACTTTCAAGATAAAAAAATCACTGCCTGGGCAATCTAACACATTACACATGAAGAAACACACAATGAGTCAATATAAAAATTTGTTAGGAAGAAAACCAAAGCAAATATCCGGTGCACAACAGCAGCTCGACTAAATACTTTCAGCGCAGAGGTTCCAGGCTAAAATCTGCTGCTGAGCCACGTGAGCAGCCCGGGAATCATTGGAATAATTTATTTTCCTTTTCAACAGAGGATCCTCGATGTGGTTTTCCTTCCTTCCAGCTGAAGAGCACACAGAGATTTTGCACCTCTCTGCAACTCACCCACACACAGCCCTGTGCTCTCCCAGCAAATGTCACCTAAAGCACACAGGGAAGCCCAGAGGGATCACCCTTGGCTGAAATTGGGAGTTTTTCACCCAGACTGCTGCCTGCCTCCCCACTGGGACGCTTCCCTGAGGTGTCAGGCTGTGTTTTTTCAAATCCCCAAAAGCTCATGCTGTAGAAGCACAGAGACAAGGGACTGAAAGCACGAAGCAGCTTCCTTAGCAGAGCTGTTGACTAAAAGCAGCCAGCTCTGTAGGCAGCAAATGGGCAGACAGGGACCAAGGTTCCCTGGTATTCACCCAGCCACAGCAGGAACTGACCGGGCAAACCCCAGGCATGGCTGTATTTTAGAGGAGAAAAAGGCATTTAGCTGTTTGAGTGAGCTGAAATGCTGCACATCTCCTCTAATGGGATTTTAATGTTCCTCTCTGTCTAAGCCAGTGGCATTTTCAGTCCTTGCTCTGTGCAGGGTCTGTGCTGGGAAGGGCTGTGACCACAACCATGGTTTTGGGGCCCAAACCTGCCCCAAAAACCTCCCGCAAACAACAACAGAGCCAGACTTTGCATCCAGTCAGGGAGGCAGAACGAACTTGCCAGTGCAGAGCAGTAACTCCAGATTCACACCTGCAGCTTTCCAAGACCTCCCTCAACCCTGCCACGACCAAATGTTGCTCTCCAGCCCTGTGGAAATGTGAAGGATGCCAGCCCCATCTTTAGCCATTATGAGGTCTCTAATTTCATTCCATCCGGGTCCCGGCATTTGTATTTTCATTACCCGCAGCCTCCCGGGTCACGGCAAACGGGAGCTTACGGCACCGCTGCTTCACTGCTCTTCAATTCAGCATCATTTCAGAGTTAATAAATGCAATCCCATTTCTCAAAGCCAAGAGGCTTCCTGGTCAGATCACACAGCTCACCAAAGCCATGTGCCACTGATTTCTCTAGGAATACAGCTGGCATGTAGGGGAGCAGTACAAGAAATCACAGGGGGGAGGCAATTTTGTTATCCCTATTCAAATGCTTTTCTTTTAATGCATAGGAAGTTTCGAGTCCTCTCCATCTCAGAGCTGCTCTGAAAGGGAGGAGGAGTGTTTTATTTTATTGTCAGGGATTTCTAACACGGCACTCTCTAAACATTGAGAAGGATCTTCCCTGAGAAGCTGCAGCCTTAAATTTGACTTTAAAGGAAGTTTCAGCTTTTTATAAAGGAGGCACTCAAACTGAAATCACTGGCAGGCATTACCAAGTGTGCTTTGGGCTGAGAGAAGACACAAAGGATTTAATTCCTGTTTTCCAAGAGAGGTCATAACCAGTGCCCAAAAGTTCCGTTTTTAAGAAAGCGTCATTTTCTGCAGAATATGCAAACACGGTGTTGTACAGCACAGACAGAAAATGCAGGGAATCAAAGAGATATTAACGTTTTACTGACCTTATCTGCAATTGCCTCTTATCTCTTGCAGTAATACAGTTATCTAAACCCAAAAGAAATCCAAGCAGCCCAGCACTGCCCTTAAACAACAAAATACAGCACAGAGCTGTGTGGTGCCAGTCATCACTGCCCCAGTAACAGCAAGAGCCTGGCTCGTCCCCTCCCACCTGAGCAGCCTTTGCAGGGAGCTGCAGCCAAAATTCACAACAGCCTCATTTTACCTTAATGGAAGTGGCTACCTTGGGGTACAGCTGGATCCCTGGCCTGCTCAATGAGACTGAAGTTTTTCAGGCTGGCTGATTCCCTGCCTTACTGCTTTTTAAAGACTGCAGCCAGTTGTGAAGTTGCTTAAAGCTCGAGCTTTAAGAGAAAGAGAAGGGTATAAAAGAAAAGCCTTTTAAAAAAAATTTAAAATCTGACTTTTAAACACCTGTTTCATCAGGAGCATCGATGACCTCAAAATTCAAGACTCCATCATGATTTCTGGGCACGCAGTTGCCACTTGCGATTTCAGTACAGCCCTGACTGTGTGTGAAGCTGCAAAAAACAGAAAGGCATAAAAAGGGTGGGGTGTTTTTTTTTTTTTTTTCTGAAATGTACTCCAAAAAAAAATCCCAGAAGGAGAATATAGTGGAAAACACAACCACAACACCACGATTAGCTGCCACTGGGCAAGCGGTTCCCACAGAGGCAGCATCCTGCTGCTTGCGAGCCCACTGGAGATGGAAAGGAGAAGCCTGGAGTAATTCTAAAAGTTTACAGCTCCCAAAACTAGAGAAGGGAGGGTCAGAAAAAGGAGACCGGGGCTGGGAAAACACAGCAGAGAGAAATCCCAGCTAGCAGGAGTTAGTGCTCCCTGCACAGGTTTCTGCAGCCAGGGACGGACAGCTTTTCCTTGCAACCAGCAGGGGAATGTGCCTCGTCCAAGGGCACAGTGTGCTCCTGCCCCTGCACGGCTGAGGAGTAGTAAATAGTTAATTACATGGCACAGACAAGCACACTATGAGCAGCACGGCTCAATGCATTATTCACCAGGGCTTGGGGGAGAAAACCAGCACAGGGGAAGGAAGGGAAAGAAGAAGAAATTTGTGCTTCCTCAAAGAACGCTTTGATTTTGTGGAAGATCAGCGTTAGGATGAGGGTAGGCGGTTTCCCTTTTGAGTAGCTTAAATAAACACACTTCTAAACAGCACCAAAATCCCTCCGAGCTTTTGCTGTGGGTGCACAGGTGACAAGCACAGCACGAATCTCTCTACCTGTTGCACTGAAATGCCAGAAGCAGCAAAGAAGCCGAGGCACGCTGCATCCCACGGAAACACGCACACAACGCAACCATTTCCAACCCCACGGCCGGCAAACCCCAAAACATCCAACCGCAGCTTAGAGAAGGCTGTTTGAAGGAGCACTTCTGGCTGACCCCTCTTCCCTGCAGCTCAGGAACGGGAAGACACAGACTCCAAAGGCAGTAATTAAGCATTTACAACAAAAAGGCACGGACGGCAGCCAGCACGAGCACGCCCCGGTACATCTCACCTAGCGAGCAGAGAATCCCACACAAAGCACGCTGTGTCCCGCAGCATCAGCACCTCAGCGCTCCCGAGGCCGAGCGCGGCGTTTTACTGTGTCCCAGCGCCCTGGAATAATTCCTCCTTTTGATTCCCTACTGCTGTGTCGCCAGCGAAACCAGGCTGGAGCCTCGCCGTGTGTGAGGGACAGCGGTGAAGGCGCGGAGGAGGCGGCCGGGGCTGCACGCCCGCTCCCAGGGCAGAGAGCAATCCCGGGGAGCCTGTCCCGCCGGCCCGCCCCAGCTGCTCCGGGAACTTGTGTCGCGGCGGCCGCACTTACCTAGGACGAAGCAGAGGAAGCGCCGCGGGAGCAGGGCCATGGCCCCGCGGCAGGACCGGCTCCGCTCCCGGGGCCGGGCGGGCTCCGCGCCCGCGGCGCTGTGCGAGGGGCGGGCCCGGCCCCGCCCGGCTCCTGCCCTGCTCCCGCCCCGCTCCGCCCCCGCTCCCCCGGCGGCAGCGCGGGGCAGAGGAGGGGGAATCGCGCTGCTGGGGGCGGTGGGATGGAGCCCAGGCAGGCTCTCGTTATCGCCATCTCCTCACCGCAGCCCGGAGCCGCGGCAAACGGAGCAAACGCTTCCGAAGGAAAGCACTGAGAAGTCCTTCCTCAGGCGCTTTGCTTAGCCCCGCTTCCATCGCCAGCGCGGGAATGTCTCCCTAGCTAAAAAATCCTACACCTTCCCCCCTTTCTAGTGTTGAACATACACATGCAACGCAATTTTAGGGAGAAATGTTTTGTNTCAGGAACGGGAAGACACAGACTCCAAAGGCAGTAATTAAGCATTTACAACAAAAAGGCACGGACGGCAGCCAGCACGAGCACGCCCCGGTACATCTCACCTAGCGAGCAGAGAATCCCACACAAAGCACGCTGTGTCCCGCAGCATCAGCACCTCAGCGCTCCCGAGGCCGAGCGCGGCGTTTTACTGCGTCCCAGCGCCCTGGAATAATTCCTCCTTTTGATTCCCTACTGCTGTGTCGCCAGCGAAACCAGGCTGGAGCCTCGCCGTGTGTGAGGGACAGCGGTGAAGGCGCGGAGGAGGCGGCCGGGGCTGCACGCCCGCTCCCAGGGCAGAGAGCAATCCCGGGGAGCCTGTCCCGCCGGCCCGCCCCAGCTGCTCCGGGAACTTGTGTCGCGGCGGCCGCACTTACCTAGGACGAAGCAGAGGAAGCGCCGCGGGAGCAGGGCCATGGCCCCGCGGCAGGACCGGCTCCGCTCCCGGGGCCGGGCGGGCTCCGCGCCCGCGGCGCTGTGCGAGGGGCGGGCCCGGCCCCGCCCGGCTCCTGCCCTGCTCCCGCCCCGCTCCGCCCCCGCTCCCCCGGCGGCAGCGCGGGGCAGAGGAGGGGGAATCGCGCTGCTGGGGGCGGTGGGATGGAGCCCAGGCAGGCTCTCGTTATCGCCATCTCCTCACCGCAGCCCGGAGCCGCGGCAAACGGAGCAAACGCTTCCGAAGGAAAGCACTGAGAAGTCCTTCCTCAGGCGCTTTGCTTAGCCCCGCTTCCATCGCCACCGCGGGAATGTCTCCCTAGCTAAAAAATCCTACACCTTCCCCCCTTTCTAGTGTTGAACATACACATGCAACGCAATTTTAGGGAGAAATGTTTTGTAGTTTCCTCTTTTTTTTTTTTTTCCCTTTTTACCGAGTGTCACATGGTTCCTGAGCTCCTACAGCTCCACCTGCAGCTCGTTACCGAGTTGTGCCTGAGCAGCAGAGCCTGCCCGCGTTCCTCCGCTGCTCTGGATCATGATACACACCCTTGGGAGCAGGCGACGTCACTGCCCCACAAATCGGTTCTCTCACATTGCAAGCCAGCTCTCCCTTTCAAAGAGAGAAGAACAATAAAAAAGTTCCTTCACATTCCCACCACAGTGTGCTAACTCCAGTCTTTCACATCACACACAATTCTGCTTTCCCAAGAGGAACACAACAGCTCGCAGGCCAGGCAGCCAGTTCTTCCCAACTATTAACACCTGCCTAATTACAGAGCCAGGGCCGGGGAACAGAAACAGCAACAGCTGCTGGTAATGACGTGGAACACCAAAGCCTGCGGCTGCTTTCATCTCCACAGACCAGGAAGACACCAAAGCTGAGGCCTCGCTCGCTCTGACAGCGGTTCTGCTATGAGGAGAGGGAGTGGAAGAGACACAAAAACAGCACAACATTGGCTCAACCTTTTGAAGAACAAATCTTAACCTTTATTGACAGTAAACAAGGCTGCTCTTTCCAGCAGCACTTGTAGCAAGATCTAGAACAAAGTACAACAAAAGAGACTGAGTTAATACAGTATAGAAGAGCTTGGACCAGAAGCACCTTTTCTTAAATGTATCACATCTTTCTTACTATGGAAAGATGGGGATTCTTTTTCTCCACAATTTACTAATGGCTTGGCTATTTCACAACCTCTCTCACGACGAAAATAAAAATTATTGTAAGTCATTATCTCCCTCACAAAGCAACAGGAAAAAATACTGTCATAGGAATTATTATGACTGCAGAGCCCACACACCACTTCAAAACCGAATCATCTCTCCACAAGGAAAGCACAAGACATTTCGAGGCTGTTAAAACCTTATGGACTGAAAACGCTTCCAAGCATAAGATTTTATTTTTGGGGCTATGTGCAGTCTTGTGAAAGTCAGTCAGAGGATTTAATACAAAGGCCTTTTCTTTCTTGGAGGAAACCTGGTAGTGGCACTGGTAACAAGTAACTGTAGGTACCTAAAGCAAGCAGAGTACCAAGCTGAGTAGGAGACGAGAACAAGGATGGATAGATAGACACATCCCTGGAATTCTAGACTGTGGTTTCAGCATGTTCAGCCTGCTGCAGATTCCTGCAGTGCCACATGATTGTGCAAAGGGATCAGTGTGAGAAAACGACAGGACACAATCTGCTTCCGTCAGATTTCTAGTGCAGAGCCGGACCTCAGACACCAGACAGAAATCAGCACTGTTTTGAACCGAAACTGAGCCCGTGCTGGGATTTCTTTATGAGGCTACACAAGGCCTGGCCATTAGGTGTCAGCTTTGTACAGAACGTGAGTGACAACGCCCCCCCACCAAGTTCATCAGTTTAATAACTAACCACCACGACACCAAGTTTTCCAGAGTGCACAGAGCCAACCTTTTCACCGCTCCCAGTCCTTAGAAACCAGTGCTGCTCCAGTGGATTCACTCTGGCATCTCCTGCAGAGCTTTAGGCTAAGAGAATCTGGGCAGGCTACAGAGCTACACAAACTCAAGTGGGTTTGTTGCCCCTGGAGGCTGGAATACTCACCTTTTTCATTGCTTTTGCTGCTTACAAGAGGGCGTCGAGCTCCTCAGAATGGCAGAGGTCTTTTCCTCAATAGTACTGATGGCCAAGCCACTCAGGACACCTTTGTTGATTTTCCTCAGCTTCTGCACAGCCTCCACAATTTCATCTCTGTGGGAATTAAAGAAATAACTGTTTACACACTGCATTTTGTGCACCACATTTAGCACTTAATTACGATTGACTCCATTACAAATCAGAGCTGAAAAGAAATCCCAATATCTCACCTGCTAAACTCTGGATGCCTTTCTTGAAGCCTCTTTATTAACTTGGTGAAGCTGCTCAAGTTCAGCGCATAAGGAGAAACAAAGAGACCAGATGGAGTGAAAGAAGTGGATGTTTTCTGCAGGGAATTTTGCCCAGGATTCTAGAATTGCATCAAAAAAAGGAACAAATGAATGGGTTAAGTGTTGTACAGGTAATACAACATCTCTTTCCTAAGACTAAATATAAAACCTTAGACCCACAGAATGGTTTGGGTTGGAAGGCACCTCAAAGCTCACCTTATTCCTGCTACTTTAAATTAGATCCAATTACCATTTCCCAAAGGACCCGCATGTTTAAAGTGAAATCCCCAAAGACAGAAAATCTATATGGTTTATGAGAGCAACACCAGCGATTACTAATTTGCCCTTTATTCTCCAAGGAGCAAGCTGAGCCAATTCAAAACACTCTATTTGTATACGGAGGTTTCTTAGATTTATGCTACAAAATCCAACAGTTTCTTTCCCATCCTGTATCCCAAAATCTTTCCTAAAATCACATTCCATTTACATTTAAAAAAAAGGTGTTACAAGATGAAAAATCCAGTGCAGATGGGTAAGTTCCAAACTGTTTTAGGATTAAGAGAAAACAGCTTGAGTATCAGTTTGATGCAGGGGCAAAAGAATGGTGCTCTCACTTTTCTGCCACATGCCAGAAATTTATTACCAATATATAACTATCCAATATCCTAGCATAATTATCTCTGTTATGAGACAAGAAGATTTAAGGCTCTTTGTCTGCCATACAAAGGAGTGTTAATAATAATTACTTATCTTTTGATTATCTTCAAGCAAAGAATGTGCCAGCTCCTGAGCAGGTGATTTCACATCAGGGCACTTGGTAGTAAAGGTAGAGTATGAAAGAACCCATTCATACTACAAAGGAACTAAGAACAGGCCTACCTCAGGTACTGAGGATTTTGAGCCACCAGCATGAACAGAAGAATCTTCATTCCTACGCTCCACGGTCTTCACTTCTAATAATAAATTTAAGAAAGCAAGGAGTTCCTAACTCTTCTTGAGCTAACATCTTCTCTGAAGATTTTGCAAATCCTAGAGAGAAATCCTTAAAAGAAACTCAGAGGAAGAAGAGGCTCTTCCAACAGAAAACGAGTGTCCTGAGAAGCACAACAGTTCCGTTTGTGGAGTATCTTTTCCCCGAGTGTTTTCTGAGTTTTGAAGAGGCAGAGGAGACACTGCTCTAAAGTGACAGGTACCACAGCTGAAGGTGGTACAGAGAGTCCCCCAAGATCTTTGCCTTCAACACCCTGGGACTTCTCACCACGCATCACTGTGACCCCAGTCTCCAAACACAAACCATTTGCATCCAACTCTCAAAAGTCCAGCATGGCAAGTGTCAAAAATAAGGACAACTCTTGAAGGAAGCAGAAAAAGAAGGAGGAGGAGAAGAAAAGAAAGATTTCCACCTATGTGATTGGCTGGGCATTCACTAATTTGAGTTTAAGCATTGTAGGTGAAGTTTTCAAGGAAAAACATGGATGAAAACAGCCGAGTATCTACAAGGATTCACTGCAAGTCAATGAAAAGATACCTGAAAACCCAGCTGGCATTTCTTCCAAGTTTATTTATGCTTGTAAAAGGAAAAGACTATTTAAATAATAAATAAACTCCATTATTTGTTATTTTGTCAAGTTAAAGCACATGACTCTACCTCTTGAATCAATCGTGTCTTCTTTTTCTTGCTGCTTTTTTGTTTCTTTGCACATTACTGAAAAATCCTCCACTGAAAAGTCTTCCTTAGCATCGAACCAATATTCACTCCCTTCCTCATTTTTCACACAGCCTTGACAGTTGGGATAGAACTGAGTGTGTTAAAATTCAAACCATGGTGTGCCATATGAGTAAGTATCAAATTCCTGTACTTGAGAGGATTCCAGCTACCTACATCACTTGGTACTACATTTTAAACAGGTGACACTTACTAGTTTCGACTTCCAATTTACGAAGAATTTTTTTTAAAGATGTAAGTAATAACATAGAGCTATTGTTACTTAGAAATAAATTTTGATAGCTGATAAAATAAGCATTCCATCACAGAAAGGACAGCTGTGTTACCATATCTATGTTTTACACGGGGTTTGTTTTCTCCCCCAAAAACTTAGCTCACCAATAAGGGATTATTTTTGCTAGAAGCAGATCACTCACCACGTTCCAGAGCCTGATCTTTGGGTTCTTCTTCCCATGTCTCAGAGGAAGCAGAGTCACTTGGCTGATCAGAAGTCTGTGACTCGCCCTAGAAACATGTTTTTGTTACATTACAGCACTTCCACCTGATTCTAAGCTATTTTCCAAATATCAGTCCATAAAACAGGCGAATTTTAGAAAGTTAACCTGCCAATCATCCTTAAGAACCCCCAAGTTATTTTATTTTGAAAGGGCAATCAAAACTGTGAACACATGAGCTGCACTTGTGACTAGCGGCAGAGAAGCCCAGTCTGAGAACCCTGAAGACTCTGACTGCATTTGCAGGTACCTAAAAGGAGATAATGCTCCTCAAACATTAACATCTCCAAAACCCAGCAATGAAGAATTCCCTACCAGATTGACAGAAATCCCCTTTTCTTGAACTTTTGGTTCTTCAAAGTCAGCCTTCTTTCCACCTGAAAGATCACTAAAACAGATCCAAGAATTTCATACAAAATACGGCACAACAATTTTAAATTCTACAGTAATTCAAGTATTTCCAAAAGCTCACAGTAGAAGAAATGCGCTTAATAAATTGTGGCTTTTTTCATTGTATCTAAATAGCTTTCTGTGTGATGTTCTGATGGATTCCTTACAATGTGAAATATCTGTGCAACTTCTAATTATTTACAAAACAAATAAACTAATTGCCTTTTTGTTCTCTTGATTAACTTTACTCATGCTTAACAAGGAATTTCAAACAGTCTCTAGCAGTTTACCCAATTCAGTGAAAACATACTGCCAAATTTGTTTGTATCTCCACTCACAGAAAGTCACTGGACATGGTTCCTAAACATGTAGTATCACACAACTGCCTGAAACATGAAGTTATTTTTCTATCATTATCTGAATGATAATCTTAGCAGAATAGATAATATTATCTCTTAATATCATCTATATGCTTCATATTATTTCTACTAGCAGCAAAGTCTTCTTCGTTTTTTGTGGTTTGGGTGGGTGGGTTTTTTTTTGTTTTTTTTTTTTTTTGGTTGCTTGGTTTTTAAGATAGATGCCATTATGACTGGAGACAAAGCTTTTTAGTAGTGAAAGCAGGGAACCAGGAAAATGACCTGTAAATTGAAAACTTTTACCATAAAGATAGTAAAGATACTCCCTAGTTTGCACACTAGGACGCTACAGAGGAAAAATGCCCTTAAAAATAAAATCATTGTACCCACAGGGCCTGCTAATCTTTCAACTAAACAGCCTGAAACAAGATACATCCTGAAATACAGAAACTGAAGGTTTAACATCTTACAAACTCATTCCTCATTCATTTTGAACTTAGTAAGTACTATAACAAATGAAAACTACTTACTCAGAGTGAAGACCCTTTCTGAGAAACTGTCAAAAAGAGAAAAAACAGAGAAGAATTTATCTATAATTATCTTATATATAAAACCATTTACATTAAAAACAAGAAACAATTAAGAAATTACCTTGGAGGGGGTGTAAAAGGAAAAGACTGGGGGAAACTTCAGCTCAACTGACAGTGGTGGAAGTTCATTTAAAGGTATGCCCATGTTTATTTCCATTCTCATACTGCTGTAATTATTGTCTAGCTTGTCCAAAACCAACAGGAGAGACGAATGTAACTCAGGCTTTTCCTCATATCTATTGAAATAGGAGTAAGAAAACAACATCAACTTACACAGACATTTCATTCACTTTACTGCTTCCAGAGATGCCCAAAGATTTTACAGGGTTTAAAGACTCCTTTACATTTTACCAGAGCATGAATTAACAGGTATATTGTGCATCACTCGGGTTTTAGTCCTGGAAAAAAAAAAAAGCCGGATTTTGGGGACTACAAAAAAAATACTAGGGCTGGAAATAAGACTTCAGGGTCCTCTGGACACCACCACTAATTATGAACACTCCTAGAAGCTATGGGTAGAATATATCAGTATCACTTAGCCATTTCTGCCTGATAACCAGTAATCCATTTTATTTAAAAGCACATTAAAGTACATGCCTCCCAAAACAGGTGTTTTCCTCCAAAGCCAGCTCATAAACCTTCCAGCAGTGCTTGTAGCACATCTCGTAATGGATGGTCAGCAGCTGCAGTTCCGCTTCAGTTGCTCTTTGCAGGATGCTTTGATGGCAGGGTGATGCAGAATTCTTCCTAGTTTGCTTGCTGGCATGTTCTGACCTTTAAAATAATAATAACAGAATATGGATTCCAGGGCTTCAAGATTTCGTTTAGGTTCATTGTGTTTTATTTGGAAGCCAGAAGCTATTTAGCCCACAATAATGATTTACAGTAGCATTACAGACAGTTTTAACTGAGAGGTGGGAACTGCACAAGCACCATAATAACTTCTATCCAAAAAGTGAAGTCTTAAGAACAAAAAGAAACTTAGCAATGCTGCGGATCTGCAAACGCACTTATTTTGTTTCCACAGCCATGGAATCATTTCGGTTGGAAAGGACCTCTGGAGGTCTGCAACTGCAGAACAAGGCTGCTTGGGTCTTTGTTCAACTTCAGGAGGTCTTCACCTCGCTCTTCTCACCTGTCCAGGTCCCTGCAGCAGAAACTGCTGCCCAGCAAGCTTTTAATACAATCAGTTTTGCCAAGCCACAGACAACCTTTTCATAATGAATAAACCTCGTATCTAGACTCTCAAATTCCAAAACACGAACAACTCCTGACCCACCTGCCGGTGCCCATGTTCCAGTTACAGATACACAGATGATCTTTTGATTCCTGCTTTTCAAAAACAAAAAAAGTAAAAAGGTAGATTAACATCCAAGCAGAGAAAAGTGTAAAAAGTTCTATCAAAAAGATCTGGCGGCCCTTCTGGTTTTGTTGCAATTACCTGAATGTGTGAGCTCCAGGCTCTGAATGACCATTCTGTGTTGGAAGCGGCATCTGCGAAAGTTTGACCCAGCCATCCCACGGGCTGAGCTTTGTTCATCATCGTTATTTCTGTGTTCACCGCCCTGGAGCAGAGGCAAACCTGGGCACTGCTGCTTCTGCTCGTTGGGAAGCAAGCTCCGAAATCAGAGCTGCCATCTGCAGGCTGCACAACCGCACAGACACTGGGAGCGCTCTGCAGGGCTTCGCCACTCTCTGACTTCACAGCGCTGGGGCTTCCACCAGGGGATTTCTCTGCAGCTTCCATGCCAGCACCCGGATTCTTGCTAGGGAGACTTTCAGAGACGGGGAACTGGGTTTCAGCATCCTCTGCAGGGCTATCAGTACCACGTGTGCACAGCGCAGGTTTTTCACAGCTGCTGAAATCGGAGGACTCTGCATGTTTGCAAAGTGGAGCCCTTTCCCTGGGTGACAGGAAAGGAGTGTCTGGCTCCACCGCCACGCTCTGTGTGCATCTCTTGCTCTTTCCAGACCCTTCTTCCCCTGCAGTGATTTGGGGCAGCACCGTGTCACCAATCAGCGGCATCTCCTTCACCTCTCCAACCTCCCTCTGCTCAGACAACTCACTCGAGTCATTCTGATCCTCCTCATAATCCTCGTGAGCACTGAGATACTCCAGCTGGGTGACTTCACCTAAATCTTCACCCAAAAAGGAGGTCTGAGTGAAGCAACTCTTTTTGCTGCTCATATGGCTGCTCTTTTCCACTTCCATTGCACCAACACACTCTCCTCCTCCTCAGAAGGAATCCACCCAACTCACTTCCATGCAACCTCTCAAAGTCACTGGTTTGGCTCTTCCTACCTTAATAAAAATTAAGAGAAGTTCAAAATGGCTCCATGGTATACAAAAGGACAAAAAACCGCATTAAATTAACCATCCTATTTTTACATACTGCATGCTGTTAGAGCAGTTAGGAATTCTGCAGTACATTCCTAAAGAAATCCCAAGAGCTCATTTCTGAATTGGTGGCATCCCTGTCAACACACAGTGAACTATTTACATCATACAGCACAGAAAGCGTTCAAAAAAAGTTACTCATATTAAGGAAGAGGTGAACTTTGAGCTCTGAGTCTCCCAAAAACTAAAAACCCCTTAGGTGCTGGACAAGGGGGAAATTAAAGCATATTCCTCTTAATTCTGGGGAGGCAAGAAGGAATAGTTACCAAGGACAAAACCATAAGAAAACCTGAGAATCTTTACAACCAGAAAGTCGTAAAGGAACACAAGAAGGTCATTTAGCAATTCAAGGAAGCTGGGCAGTTCCCCAGACCAAAGCAGTACACCTGCACTGAACTTGCAGCAAACCCAGTTTTGTAACAATCACGAAAAAAAAAAAAGCAGAGAAAAAGCATGTAGGGATGGAAGATGCTCTTTGTGAAGCTTGTTTCTTATAAATACTGTCAGTTTTTCTCTGCCTTCCCTCAGAAGCTTCTAACAAAGAATGGAATACATATAAACATTGGATGTCTTTCTTAATTATGTCTGCCTTCCAAACTACTTAAATGGCACATCCCGATTTTAGTCACTGTCTCTGACAGCGCTTCCCTAGGGGGAAACGCTAAGGATTAATATTCAAATGTTCAAATATTCAAGCCTTCCGCTACCCCAGGCTGCTCCAAGCCCCATCCAACCTCGTCGTGAACACTTCCATGGTTTAATTATACACTCCTACAGTTATTTTTGCTTCAGAAACGTTGTCTTTTTCTACTCCATTAACTTTACCTTCACCCCCTAACTGAAGCTTTGAGCAGCTTCGTGGAATTAAAAAGCTGAACGCTGCCAAGGCATACCTGTACAGAAATCACAGTATTATCACAGACAAGTGACTTTTCCCCCTCACTTTTCCCTTAAGAACAACAACCAAAACCCCTCCACGTCCCAGGTAAGTTACAATACCCTTCCTGTCGCTGCTAGTGCCACAACCAAGCCCTGAACCACAGCCGAGCCCGTCCCCGCCGCAGCGCTGGCTGTGGGGAGGGGAGCCCTCAGGGCAGGCCGGTGCTCCCGCTCGCCCAGGGGGAACCCTCAAGCGGGGGAACGAACGCCGTTTCACCACAGCTCCAGGACAGGCGAAGGCGCGGCCCCACTGCCCGGACGAAGCCCCTCGGCCCCGCTAAACAGACCCCGGCCCCTCTAGCGCAGCCCCCAGCCCCGCCCGCTCCCGTT
>VZTX01010660.1:0-126735 GCA_013400915.1 Pardalotus punctatus | reverse complement strand
CAAAATGGCTACCGCCATATCCCCTCACAATCGGTACCTGTGTCCCCTCAGAGCTTGTGTCACCGCATCCCCTCAGAATCAGCACGGCCGTGTCCCCTGAGGGCTTGTGTCACCGTATCCCCTCACAATCGGTACCGCCGCGTCCCCTCAGAACCGGTGTGGCCATATTCCCTCACAATCGGTACCGCCGTGTCCCCTCAGAACCGGTGTGGCCATATTCCCTCACAATCGGTACCGCCGTGCCCCTCAAGGGCGGTGCCGCCGTATCCCCTCAGACAGTACCACCATGTCCTCACGGCTCTCCCCTCACGCTCCCTTCTCTCCCTTCGCCGCTCTCCCGCCGCTGAGCACGGACAGACCAAAGCGCAGCTGGCGGGGAGGGCGCGCAGCAGCCCTTGTAGGGCTGCCACAGAATGGCAGAGTATCCCGAGTTGCTCGGGACCCACAAGGATCATCGATCCAGCTCTTGGCCCTGCACAGACACCCCAACAATCCCACCCTGTGCATCCCTGAGAGCGCTGTCCAAGCGCTCCTGGAGCTCTGGCAGCGGTCTGGTCGTGACCATTCCCAGCGGAGCCTGCTCCGTGCTCAACCGCCCTTTGGGGGAAGAATTTTTCCTAATACCCAGTTCAAACCTCCACTGGCACTCAGTAAAACCCACCCGAGAGTTTTCCGCCTGAAGGAGCGCATTGCAGGAGCAGAGACAAATGCAGGCACTTACCTGCCTCACGGGTACACGTTACTTGTGCAAGGGGCTCCGCTTCTTCCTTTAAACAAGTATGTGTCAAGGTCGTCATAAAGTGTGTAAAACATCACTCAGCTGCCTAAAATTAACCTCCAAAGACAAACGATGGTTTAGAACTTCAAAAGCCAAGCAAGACAAGCACTACCCTCCTCCTTAGTCTCATTCATGCAAGTGACTGCTCTGGCAATATATCAGGGCAAGATGAAATTTAACATTAAAACAACACATTTTTGATGAACCAAGCTGCCTCCTTTTGTGAAGAATTCTTCCTGATGTGAAGGACTCTTCCAGGGAAAGTTACTGTGTTGCGTTAACTCCATGTTCATGATAAATAAAAGTGGAGAATTAATCCAATTAGGAACAGCCTTCAGATTTCTCCTGATGGAGCACTGTCCCTGTCCTCCCCCTCCCCAAGCGCACCTGGCCATTCAAATGTCAAAATTAGGAGGTGTATGTGCACCCTGCCATTAAAAATGTCGATATTTGGAGATATGTTTCACACCAGTGCCCTCAGTCACACAAGCTGCTGAATTTGTTGATTTTACAACCAGTAATGCAGTGATGTTCATGTTTGGTGTCATCCTGCAGCAACATCTTAAAAAGGAAAATGAGCTGTTACACCCATATCACCCGAAAGGTCTTTTCCAAGAGAACTTGAACTGGTAGCATCAGCATGGACAGACCACTCCATAAAAACTACCCAAACAAGTGACATTTTATTGGCGAGTTCTGCTCATAATGAATTTCCTTTTCCACGCTCACATCTCCTAACAGAGCGGCGATTGGGGGGGGAAAAAAACCAGAACAAAACAAAAACATTTTGGGTAACATTCCATTTGCAAACGATAAAAATCATTTAACATTTAAAAATAAAATAGAGGACAACAAATTGAAAGAGAAGTTCTAGGAAAACCCATCCTGGTTCCCCCAGGAGCTGTTCCTCGCCCGGCTGCCACCACCTCAGCCCTGCTCTGGGTACCGAGGTGCTCTCGTTTGGAGCTCAAATAAAAGGACTGGGACATGTGCTATTATTACCATTCAGAGCCCTGTTGTTGTACATTCTTCACAGAAAAACATTAAAACAGTTTGCAGTAAACCAACCAGTTCTTTTTCTTCCCTTATTCTAACACTAAGTCATACTGAAAGTTGGGGGCGGGGGGGAAACGTGGCTTCAACATTCACCTACTTTATCACACACAAAGGTTTCTACTAAGAGCATATCCAGGTTGAAATACACATCTGATTTCCATCATGAGGTTAATGCTTATGGGGTGCGAGATGAAATCTACTTTGAAATGATAAACACATCCCTTTTTAATGAACAAAGTGTTATTTTTTGCCTTTTGGACCAACACTTGGTTGCTGGGTTGTTTCTCCTGAACCCTGCCAGGAGAGGCAGCTTTCACTGCTGCCACAAATGAAAAGATGACTGGTGGCAATCACACACCTTACCATTGGTTAAGGTGTTGTATTTAGCACATTTGTTTGTGTTCTGAAAATCCCTTAGCTCGTTTTTTAGGCCCCAGAGGCTTTGTACACCAGAAATTACACAAGTCAAGCACAGAAAATTGTAAATTGGTATCCACAGCCATTTTGAGGTATTCCACAAGAAACCTGGCTCTGCACCTGAATGTTCCTCTCAAAAACAATTTAAAAAAACAAACCCAAAGCCCTAACTGGAGCGGAAATTTAATTTTAAAAGGTTCCTTCCATCCCCATGTTTCACCACATTTCGTCAACAAGGATATACTTAATTCCCCAGGGGCACAAAAAAAGCCTTCTTCATCCTTTTCCTGGAATAATAATTTCAGTACTTCAATCCTACATTTCCTTGTGCACTCGGAAGAGATGAAGACGAGGGTGTTGTTTCCTAGCCAAACCAGAGAAACACATTCAGACAGTGTTTTTGGTTTATTTAATTTGTGAAGGTGCTCGAGGAAGACACCAGCAGTCCCCTTGTATTGAGAATAGCAGCAGCTCGTCCTCTAACCTCCCATCTGCGAGGAAGAGGCTGGGGAAAGACCTGGATCGCAGGGTCTGAAGACCAAGTTAGGAAGAAATGTGATCTTCTGGGTCTGGATTTGGCTTGGTAGAACCTCTTGTGGGACAGGAGATGCTGCTCCACCACGTGAGCAGAGCCCGGACGGACTGGCTTTCCTGTTAGGGCTGAAGTGGGACGGGCAGCTTTATTCCTCACGTAGCCGCTGCTCTCCTTTGAGTAGTACATTCAGAACGAGTTCCAATAAACCAGAGCTTGTAGTGCCAGTCGTGTGCAACTTTTACACCCACAAGAATCGCCTGCAACATCTTAACTGGTTCTGTTCTGCATGAGAAGTGGAAAACCTTTGTAATGATCTTAGAAGGAAATAACTCGCTACTTCCAGAGTTGTAGAAAACACATAGGCAGTAATATTTTCTAAAGTGCTTCTTTACTTATCAGTTACTCTTTAAAAAATCAGACTTGTTTTGTAGCGGCATCTTTTCCTAGTAGGTCATGGACCAGTAGATAGTTTCTGATGTAAAAAACCCATTACATATTTTGTTTAAGCAAATGACACTTGCTTTGATAAATGCACCAAAGAGAGTGATCTAAGTGCAAACCCCACCATTTCTGAAAACACGGCGTGATGCTGGTTTATTAATGCAACCTTACATCCTTTAAAACACATTTACTTCAACTCTAAGAGCAGGGATTAAATAATACAAATAAAAATTGAAAATTCAATGAAGCTATTGCCTATTTACCCTGAAATAAAAGAGTCTCACGATTCTACTGGTGCAAAAATCCCTCCAAACACATTTGTTTTATTGGCAAAGTCATTTAAGGTCACTTTTGCTTCCAAGACCATCTTCTTCCATGGTTTCCACTGAAGGAGTTTTGCTTTGTAATGGCTTGTGGTTCCACAGTGATTTGTAAATGAAAAACCTACTATGAATAACTCTACCGTAGTCACTAAATTACAGATACCGTCATGAGAAAAGTCCCAAAACTTACAGTGTTTGTTTTAAATTTTTCAGCAAGACACAAAATTCCAGTCAAAATGTTTTATTTGAGTGCCATTTTAAATGGCAATAAATGGCCGCTGTGCCCTCTGGATGGAGAATTCCATGTGCTTCTTATCTTTTGTACTTGGAGTGTCCCCAGCTCTCCAAAGGGCTCCCGCGGGCACAGCCACTTGGATCGGCTCTTCCTGTGGAAGAGTGGAGTGCAGCAGGCTTGGATCTGCGCAGGGAGCCCCTGGCTGGGTGGCACGGAGCAGGAGTGGGGTGGCCTGTTCTCAGAAGGCAATGACACGAAGCGTCCCGGGCAGCAGGACACTGAAGCAGCTGCGACGTCGTTCCCGTTCCAAGTAGTGGTGGTTTCCATGGGAGAGGGTGGCTATTGCTGGGACAGCAGAGCGCTCCTGTTGGCCTTCATCTTCTCCAGCCGTTTCACCAGGTGGCCATTGCTGACCTCCAGCTCTTCTGTTTTATCCAGCGCTGAACGAAGCTGAAAGAAGGAAGCAGAAAAAACCCGTAGCTTGCACCGTGTTTTCCCTTTCCAAAGGCAGAGCAAGGTTTGTAGTTACCAACACTAACCAACCACATTAACTTAGAACATAAAGCAGTTGAAAATTCCTTTAGCAGAGTTAAACTGCTTTGAAGGCCATGGAGATTGGCACACTGCCAAGAATCCAGCATATTTACAGAATGTTGAACAGAGAAGGCCAAGTTAAAAAGAAATGTGGTCTCCCAAATCTGGATTTGGCTTGATAGAACCATCTGTCTTGAGGCAGTCAGCATGGCCAGCGCATTGCTCCTGTGGAATAGGAGATGCTGCTTCACAGAATTTCCCTCAGTCCGGAGGCACGAGGCTCTGGGTGATGTACACCTGTCTCGCTGCTCAGCTTTTATGTTTCTGGTTCCCAGAATTATATCCACAGCTGTGACTTAGAGCCTCAGTTTCCTGTAAAACCCACCACGGAATCTGGGTAAGGGAGATGGAGGTGGACGGCACAGGGCAATATTCATAGGCAGCAAAGCAGGAGTATTTAGAAATAGCAAGGAGCCACACTGGAAAAAAAAAAAAATCAAATACCTCAGGAGGCAGTGTGAGAGAAGCTGGTAAAGGTATTGAGGCTCTAAGAGACAGAGGCATGGACAGAGTCTGTGGACAGCCACACTGCCCAAAACAGGCATGAAGAGATTGGCAGAGCCAGAAAAACAGGCTCACAAAGAACAACTCACATCCCCTTAGTAAGTCCGTTTAGGAAGGAACGGTGAAAAGGCAGTGGGAGCTCACAGCTGGGACTGTTACTCCAGTTTGAGTGCTGTAAATTTGGTTGCACATTAAGAAAAAGTAATTAAAGCAATTAAAAAAAAACTAGATGCTTAGTCTTTGCTGTGCCAAGAAGGGTGATTCCTCCTCTAAAACACCCCAGAGAGGCAGGTTTCCCCCACATGGAGCAGGCTGACCTGTGACAGCTGCAGGTGGAGTTACCTCTCTCTGCAGTTTGCGTTTCTCTGCCTTCAGTTCATCTTCCACTCGCTCAGCATTTTCAGCAGCAGTTTTGTATCGGGCTACCTGGCCTTCCAGTCGTATTACCTGAGGTGGAGGCAAAACTTTGGAATTAGAAGTTGTATCAAGAAGTTACTCTGAAGCTTTACTCTTCCACTGCTGAAGGAATAACCAGAGAGATGCTAACTCCTCTTTAATAAAATAAAGGCGTATTTTCAGGAAAAAAAAATACACCAAGGAAGCCTGGCAATAGTAACTTAGTCCTGACCTTTCATACATATCCATATTTAATATGCTTCCAGCAGCAAAAAACACAGTCCAGTGACTAAATTTCTCTTAGCAAGTGCATTGCTGATGTACTCTGGACAAAAGCAAACAATCAAAATGGAACAGCTGTGTATAAAATCCATCTATACTACACCATATGTTGGGAGCCATTTAAAACCTATTGATAGCTAGGCATGAGGAAGCGTTCTCCAGAGTTATCAGGTACTTTTGTCTTTGAACATTCTTCCTTCAGTACAGAGGAATAATATATTCCTTCTTCCCCATACATAAATGTCACAGTAGCCCTCATGCTCCAACACTCCTGTTTCTTATTTTAAGGGAAAATCACAGTAAACATAATTTAATTTATAATTTATCAAAACACACGTTCTCTTTGTAGTCTCACCACGCCTGAACAAATAGAACAAGCCAAAAACTTACATTCTGCTCCAATGCTGTTATCTCTTGCTCAGACTTTGCTAGTTTAAATTTGAGATCACTGATCTGTCTGTTGGCATCTCCTAAAAGAATTGCAGATTTATCAGAGATGTCAGAACAAGTGTGAACAGTTTCTAACAAGTCTGTCATAAAATTTCCATGCATCAGGGATCTACATGGAGCAGCAGGAGAGTAGTTCTGTCAAGAAGTGCCCAGCACCATTCCCAGTCTTGCCGGATTCCCTTCCAACCACTCTGAAACAATTAATCTGAACTCACCCCAGCTCTCCTGAGGAGCAATAATAGAGATTTCCAACTGCAATCTTAAACAAAGGCTCCTAATTCCCTGACCTCTGTAGAGGTGCATGGCTGCTCCCAGGCTGAAGCTCCCTTGGAACCAAAGGCTCACTCTTACTCAGAACCATGTGGTTATTATTGTACAGATACATTTTCTCACTCCCATGCAGGGCACAAAATTATCTTAAAACCAAAATAACAGCTCACTTTGGAGGTCAATCATGTGCATATCTGTCCCATTTTCCAGAACTTCATCTTCTGACTGTGTATTTTCCATCTTGCCGTTCCTTTGCTTTTCTTCCAGTTGTCCCTTTAATTTTTTAATCTGAAGGACACAAAATCATTATTAAAATCACTACAGGAAATCATGGCTCAAATTCACTCCAGTATTATAAAATGAATGATATATTTTTTAAAACCTAAATTCCAAAAAATCTTTTGTTACAAAATAACAACCTGGAAAGTCTTTTGGCAAATGACTCATGGTATTTTACACATCAGTTTTTATATACAAGTTCAGGACCAAAACAGTGAGTGAAAGATGACTGGTTTATTAGAAAAGCCATAAATTTTCTGCAGGCATACTTGTGTAAAACATTCTTAAAAACTCCCAAAGCTGTGTATGGTTGTGTGCAAGTCTCAAGGCCAAGGTCACAGAGCATAAATGAAAGCACAGAGCATCCTGCAGGGAAACAGATCAGCTGAAGTTTTTTGAATAAGCTTTATAGCCACTATGGAATACCATGGTACCAGCAATAACTACTTTAATTGCTCTTTCTTTACCCATCGAATGCAATTCCTCCAGCATATCTTTCCAAATGGCCCATTACCTGCAGACCCAGCAAAGGGGAGGGCTTACTCTTGGAAAGGAAATTTGCTTCTACAGTTTCTGAGCCATGCCTGATTTCCCTTGGGCTTGGCCCATCTGAAGGATTATTATTCGGACATGGCCCCAGAGAGGGAGTTTTAGGTGACTGAGGACACCGAACGCAGCCAACAGCGTTTCAGTTCCCCTGTGATTACCTGGTCTAGCAAGGACTCCCGTTCATCAATGAGCTTTTTCAGCCTGTCTGAAAGACAAAAGGGAGAGTTCAGTGCTGATCTGCTTGAGCAGCACATCAGGGAGCACATCTGACACTCGTGACTGAACCATTACGGTTAGTGATCTGCTGATGGAGGGAGTTAGGGCACGTACCACAGGACAGGGCTGGGAGGGGGCTGCAGCCAGGGGAGTTACGTCATTCTCACAGAACATTCTCACAGACAAGCTCTGCTCGTCCCGGCAGTAGCAGCAGCCAGCTGCATGCAAAGAGGCTATTCTTCTACGTTAGGTTAGCATGCAAGAACTCTAGGGTCAAGCACAACTGCAACACAAAATCTCACAAATCTTGACAGTTTAACACAATGGCAATACTGTAAACACCTATAATCACAGCTAAGCACATTCTCAGCACTTTAACTCTTCCCTTCTTTTACATGGCAGTGACATTTTATCTCCAATATGTTATGACGAGAAAAATATTTGCCCATCAAATTATTTGTGTTTCAAACGCAGTAAAACTCTATTTTCTCTTCATAGTCAATTCTCCAGGTCAAATATCAAGAGGCAATGGACAATCTGCACCAACTGCTGTGCTACACTTGGACTTCGAAGTGCTACAGATCAGCAGCCTTTTATTTATTAATGTGCAGCCTTCATTAATAACGTGCATTCTACAGAATGAGACAACTGGAAAAAAGAACTACAAAGTAAACAACCAAATCACTTCATTTTTTCCTTCCCCATTAAGGGCTGCAAAATGTGAAAGCATTTTAGCAGGTGCACACACATTTTCTTACCACCCAAATTACCTCGTTAATTAACAAGCTGAGTTTGTTCAGGTACACCTCAGGCAGGAGTACACTGGAACATCACATTCAAATACCCTCATTAGAAGAGGATCTATTGACCTCAGCTGAGCCTCACTGCAGGTTTTTTCAGCTGGTCTGCCCCTGCTGATTAAATGGTTAAAATCCAAAAGATACTCAAGAAAAAGACCTTTATGTAAACTTTAGGAAAACAAGATAAATTACACATAAGAGCCTGGTGGGCTTTTACCAGGTAAATTCTGTTGATAGACAGACTTAAATATTTTTGAAGAGCTTTAAAAATACCATTTCTTCTTTGTTGACAACTCCTGAACAGGCCAAAGTCTTGTGGTTCCCCCTTTTTTCTTGTTAACACATGCAGTTAAGGGGAATCAAGAGTCTGTATTGAATCAAATCATGGGGAAAACTGGTTTTCCAACGTTTTAAAAAAATTTTTGATTTTCTAAATTTCCAAATCCCTCTATGCAGCAGACATGTAGAGTCCGGTAGTGTGGAATGCCATTCCCCTCCTGGGTATATACACTCCCATATAGTCCCACTACAGAGCATGGAATAAAACCTTTACCTTGGCTTGTGATGCAACACTCAAATACAGATCTTAACATGACATCCCAGTTCAGCAGATCTATGGAATAATTTTGAACCTCCTGAAGTGTCCTATCCTTTTTTTTAATCCATTTGTAACACACCAAACATTGTTACACCTGAGCACTGATATGGAAAAAACAAAAAAAAACCAAAACGACTTTTTTGTAAATACCACCCATAACCAAAATTTACAAGTATAAACCCCTTCAAAATAATAAAAACATTTTTTACAGATCTATATGGGAAGGAAAGAAGACAGAAATTCTGCAAAAGATGAAAGATATGGAAGAAAAATAAAGGTCAATGAAGAAAGCAAGAGCAGCAAACAGGCTGGAGATACTTGGACTCCAGAGATTTGTGTTGGGATTCAAGGTCAGCAAAGACTGAGAAATGAAGTTCCAAGGACTGCAAAGAGAATGAGGACTGATGCAGCAGGAAACCTTTAGGGCACTACAAAATTAGCCCAAACTTATTGACTCTAAAGGGGCCAAGCAACCCACTTTGATCCTGAAAATAATTTCATTTTGATGTTCATTAACAGAGCCCCTGCTGTGGGGTGAAACCTGCCTGCCTTAAGAAGGGACACCTCTTCCAGCTTCCAGTGAGGAAGCACACTGGCTTCCCCAAACCCCTTTTCCTGCAAAAAGGATGCATTTTGGGATAAACCTATACGTCTGATCTCACCCTCAGTTCTCTCTGCCCTCATGATGGACATCTGTGCACTGGCACATGCTGGCAGCAGGATTTACCAGATCAGGGAAAAAAATTAGTTTGCTAAAACTGCCGTTCACATAGAAAAGTTTTCTGCCTGCAGAGATGAGGGTCTCTTGGGTTTCACTTATCTTAAGCCCCACATTAACACAGAAAACTTACTTTGCAGGGTCAACTTAATTTTGCATGTAGGAGACATTTTTCCAACAAATCGAGGATCTGAAGACCTTGAGAATAGGTGAGCAGGAAAGAGCAATCTACTGAATCAGAACAGGAAGCAGCTAATTAAAATTCTCATCTGTAACAGTCATTATCCTTATTTCACATACAAAGATACTCCAGTGAATAATTAGAGTGTGACATTCACCTCACTTAGCTTAGGAAACATGATTCTGAGGGTACTCACTGCACCAGTTCATGGCTTTCACATACCAAGAAGTTTAACTGAGGGCTGCGGGGCAGCTGGAGCCTGTGAGGGAGCAGGACACAGAGGGGTGAGGATGGTGCTGACTGCAATGTTGTGTCTTCTGCACTGGCTTTTAAGTCCAGTGACTGTTCTCACTGCCTTGGCATTGCAGTGACTCCAAGGCATTGCTGACTCAGGGGCTGCTTCAGTGGCACCAGACATTCCCACACCAGCCACAGATCCTCCATGTCTCTTTCCACTTGGAGGGATGCATGGGTTGCAAAGCAGCTGTTTTTACCTGCAGGATTTACAGGATGCGTGGCCCAGCAAGTAATGAACCCTGATGTAAATGAAAGGGGCAAACTGCTCTCAGAGGATGGAAAGACATCCCATGAAACCCCAGCCCCAAGCAGCTGTTCAGAACAGCTTGCAAGAATCCAACTGTCAGAGCAGGTTGGACAGTACTCCTCTAGATCTGTCCATTTATTCTGGATCATGAGAAAACAATAAAAATATTGAGAAACGCCTTCCTTTCTTTCTCAGATGAGGGATCCTGCCAGGGATAGCACAGGATTTAGAAGATATCAGCTTGCAGTGCTGAGTTTGAGGGGGACAGGAGCACTGTTCTGTGTAGAAAAGGAAATATTGACCAAGACCTTGTCACTATTTTTTCTCCCTCTTTTATCAGGTAAGTTCCTACAGCTACTGCTTTTGGAAGCACTTCAGGCTAGCTCTGAATTCAGATATGCACAAACCTGGGCTACAGCATTTATGTGCCACTAGGTGATGAGCAGAAAACCCAGCGAGCATTTGGGGTTATTCTGAAAGACAGAAGCCTCATCCTTGGGTCACATACTCATTTTCAACATTTCAGGATGGATTTCTGGCACACCAGCTACTCTGCACTGCCTCTCCATGTTCTTGCTCCCAATTACACAGGGAGTGGGATCAAAGCTGGTATATGGACAGGTAAGATTGGAGGTGTTTCTGCTCCTGTAACTTGGTTTTAAAAAGGAATTCTCTTACAGATGCTTTGTTTTATGAACTGGAAAAGTTAGTTAAACTCAGAAATGAACTCATAAGAAATACAGGATAAAATGGCATGTGCCTAATTCAACTCTGATAGATCCATCCACAATAGAGGTGAAGCCTGGTAAGAACATTTAATGACCTATTTAAGTCTATTTAACAATTAAAACCCACTTCCAACATTAAATCATATATTACTGTTGAGAGTACAGCAGAACCAAATCTTTAAATAAACACTGCTACATGCTAATAAGAAATGCTTATAAGATCTATGACTTTTTGGATTAGCATTTAGTGTAAACCCTTAGGAACAACTGCCAATACTTACAGAAACCATGGTGAATCTGCTGTAAGTTGGAGAGAAGCCACATGAAAGGAGTTACAGGGTTACAGACCTGTTAGAGCTCTACAGTTAAGGTGCCATCACATATTCAAGGTGCTCAAACCCCGAGGCTGCCCAGTCCTAGGGAGATGGCTCTTGTAGCTACGTAGCACAAGGCAATAAATTGAACAAAAGCTGCAGAAAAATGGTGTTGAAATTATACAGGTTTAAATAACTATTTATGCAGGTTTAGAAACAGTGCTCTGGACAGGTACTTTAAAGTATAAAATATGTTTATTTAAATTATATACAGCAGTACATTTTGATATACATCTTCAAATTTTGCAGTCTGTCTGTGCTCTGACAACTTTGTAACATCAACACAAATACAGCCTTCCATAGCCCAAACCCCCCCTCTGTTTGCATTCCCTTGGGACATTCATTGCTTAACACTTTAAATGAATATTTATATATGCAAAACATGCTCTTCCTCCCAAGCACTAGCAGAGATGCAAGAAGAAATACAGCAAGGGAGTCCAAGAGCCTAATGTATGCCAGCAATTCAAAGCTATCCAGCTTTTCCAAAAGGCACAGAGGGGCGAGTACACAAAACAACAGTCGTCTTTGGTCTGATATCCAGTAGGAGTTAAGACATGCAAAGTTATCTTCTTTCCAGAAGAGAAGAGGTAAGATTTGTTTCAGAGATAAAAACATTCTTTCAGAATCAGAATTTGCAAAAAAAAAAATATATAATGCAGTAAGCAAATGCAATTTTAAACAAAAAACTTCTGGAAAAATAGATATTTTTATATATTCATATCTAGACAGTACTTGATGGCAAACCTAAGCACACATTACAGTGTGTATTGACACTTTCTCTGGAAAAAATAAAAATCCCATGTGAGACATGGTGTGAAAGGCCTATTGTGGTGCAAAGTGCCTAGATGAAGTAAACATGAATATAATATTTATTCCTTTCAGCAAACTACGACCTATATGTTGCACTTTCTCCAAACTGTATATTACTCTTCCAAAGTGCTCAGACTAAGCAGATTCACAGTGCTCTAACTATATTTTGGAATATGACCGTATTAGAAATGCACACGAAGTGGAATGAAAATATCTTTTTTCTCATATTAAAAAAAAAAGAGATTGGTTCATAGGTTTTAATCATTCTGAAAGAAGTTTCACCACCAGTGTGGCTGATCTGCTGAGTTCCTTCATGAAGTGTTAATGTAGTTGCTGTAGATCTAAGTACAAGTAAGCATAATGTGCATAAGTTCACAAAGGCCCAATGTACATTCAAGACATTGATCAACTAGGCTAGAATAAAAAGAACCCTATAGAAATTCTCCAGGAGCAGCTATCCACACTAGAGGTACCTTAATTGCATAATAGTTTGAATAGTCAATTTGTGAAGCTTCCTCAGTAGGTGATAAGCTTTCAACCTGAGGCACAGCAAAACCAAGCCCACTCATGATTTCTTGTGGCTGGGCAAAAAAAAAAATAACTTAATACTTGCATCATTACCACATACATGCTTTATGCTGAGTTACCTACAAAGCGAAAGCCCTAAGAGCATTCCAAGGTCTGATGTCTTGTGCAAAGTGTATGTTTGTGTCCTGGGACTGGTCACAGGGCATGGAACTCAGGTAGGTTTGAGACTCTGAACTCAGGAGATTGTACAGTCATCTCTGGATCTACCCTTACTCCTTCTACCACCCTGCAAATCCTCTCTGCTTTCAGCCCCCTTAATGACAGCACTTTCCAAATCCTGTTCCAAAACATCTTGTTCCTGTAATTTTTCCACTTTACTAGAATCTGATACTTTGATTTCATCTTCCTCCACATCAGCCTCCTCATCAGTTTTCCCCGATGCTTCCCCTTGCAAGCATCCCGTTTCTTCAGGCTCATCTATTTTATGCTGCAAGACTTCACCTTTGGTCAAGGCATCTTTGGTTTCCATTTTGTCTATTCCCTCTCCAGCCTTGTCTGTGTGGGCAGTTTTTCCAACAGCACTGTTTGCTCCATCACCCTCTTCTCCCAGTGTATCAGCTTTCTCACCATCATGTTTTTCATCAGATTCTAGTATTTGATTTGATTCTTCATCAAAATCAAATGCATCACCATCATCCTCCAGGCTTTCCTCTGCTTGGCTCTCCAATTTCACTTGTTCACTAGCATTGTCATCCAGCACAGGCTTCGGTGCCAGGGATTTATCGGCACCTTCTTCCAGTTTAACTTGCTCACTAACGTCATCCTGCACAGATTTCTGTGACAGGGCGTTATTTACACCTTCCTCCAATTTAACTTGCTCACTAATGTTGTCGTCCTGCACAGGCTTCTGTGCCAGGGCAATATTTGCACCTTCCTTAGAAGCAAATTCCCCACCAGTGTGGTCTGCAAGCTCTAACTCTCGCTCATTTTCTTCCAGCGTTTCTTTACTGACTTCGTTTTCAGTAGTTACAGTAACATCTGCACCTGACTCCTCTTTAGGTTCACCTTCTACTTGTTTAACTGCCTTCTGCACTTCACCTTCTACAGGAACATTTTTCTCTCCTTCTGCACCACCTGCTGTTTCTTCACTACACTGCCTTGTTTGAAGTTCTACCTTTGGATTCAAATCTTCTAACCATTCCGTCCTACTTTCCTTCCCTTTCCCAGCCTCACCCCCTGTTTCCAACTCTGACTCCTCAATTTTATCATCTAAAAGACTCGGGTCTAAATGGGTTTCCTGAGTGGTCACCTCCCTCACAAGCTCTGTGCCTGGCTGTGCCTGCTGCAGCTCACTTCCCTTTCCCTTGGGAATGCAGCCTGGAGCCTCCACAGAAGCCTTATCTTGCTCGCGTGTTTCAGCAGAACCTGAGCACTTCTCCAGCTCTTCCATCAATTCTACCTTCTGTCCATCCTTCTCAGCTGTAGAAGTTTCATGTTCAGTTTTACCTTCTGTACTTGGTTCCTCTGATGATGCTGAAGGACTGTCCTCTGAAGAAGCTGTTTGGATGAATGCCTGATGTCCTCCACCTTCCTTTTCAAGTGACTCTGCTGGGACATCCCTTTCATGTGACTCTGTCCCCTCCAAACCCACAGACTCAGTTTCCCTCAGCTGACCCCGAACTGTGTTCCCAACCTCATCTTCTTCAGCTCTGTCACCTGCTGTTTTATCACTTCTTCCATCCATGCAGTCAACTAACTTTTCCTCCAAGGCATTTATAACCTTGTTTTCAGCACTTTCTTCTGAGTGCTGCGGTTCCTGTGGAGTGGAATTCTCCACATTCCCCTCTTTGCTAAGCAAGCCTGTCACTGCACCCTCAGGTAACCCTGCCTGGTTAGAAACCAACTCACTGCTTTCACTTGTACTGTCAGATTCTTCATCCATTTCATTATCACTCAGGGCATGGCTAGTTTTAAGATCCTCTTGTTCTTCCTGCTTGGGTGCAGCTTCTCCCATTTCCTGCTCTGTACCTGAGTAACAAAGCATTTCCTGAGCAGTCTCAAAAATCTGGTGGCCTTGCAGACAGCCCAGCTCTGAGTTCTTATTTGTCCTTTCACCCAAGTCATGGTGTTCAGCCTCTGCACTCTCGGGCTGCTGGACTGCTGTGCCCGTGCACTCTGTGACCTTTCTCAAGCCACCTGTGTCACTATCACTGTTTGAAAAAGTGCTCCCTGACACAGGTCCTGTGAGGCTTTGAGCTTGCTCTGCAAACCTACTCTCTGGTACCATCACTGTTGGCAGGGTGTCCCGTTCTTCAACCATTTGTTCTGCCTTTGCATTTTCAGCAGCATGCAATGTTTGTACTTCCTCCTCCTCAGACTCCTCTTTGTGCTCCTCATGCTCAGTATTCTGCAAGATTTCTCTTTTCCCCACATCCTCCAAAATCTCATTTTTCATCTCCACTTCATTGGCTTTGCCTAAAAGACCATTGAGAAAGTTGAGGGGGCCACACCACAGCACTTACCTCCCCACTCAAAACCCGAAAAACAGAATGAGTCGAAGAACAGGTTAATAAAGGATCAGCTTTTGCCAATTATGTGAGGCAAAGCAGCGATTGAATTAGTAAGGATCCAGGGAGTTTGATCAGTGAAACTCACCACCACCCTCTCAAAGCAAGAAGTCTCTGGTGCTGGCTCATGTTTTTGTAAAGAAGATTTATGCTCTTGGCTGTGGGAATGACGGCTTTCATACAGGAGAGAACAACTATTTGAAGCAGTGCAATTTAACAGCAATACTTGCCAATGTACCTCTGAAGACTGTTTTTCCTCAGCAATATTCTCTACATCTTTAACCCAGACACCATTCATGCAGGAGTCGGATGCCATTACAATGAAATCATGAAGGATTATTCAGTAATATTTTGCTTTTAAAATCTGAAACAGCATCATCAGTGCACATGACAGACACTGAATGTAAAATCTGATTGGCAAGCAAATGGTTTGGCTGTTCAGACATCCCAACACAGATCAAAGCTCAGTGCCCCTGAGCTGATCAGGTAATCAGTGCCCCTTATTTCAGCCACCCAAAGGGGTGGGGACTTCTGTGTTTTTTTGAAGGTTATTTTGTTGTAACAGTTTTCTTCCTTCAATTTTTATTTAGAAGCAACAGATACTAAAACAATAATGTTTGTGGTTAATTAGGTTTTGGGTCTATGCTGTATCTATTCTGAAAAAAACCCTAGAATTAGGAGATACAAAAAACACATTACATTTAAAAACACACCCTTACCTTGGTTTTTGGTGTTCCACATTGTTTCCACACAGAAACTGAGTGAGGAAAAAGCAGCCAAAAGCTCAAGAGAACTTTCACTTGCAGCAACTGGCTGCCTGCTGCTATTTATTAGGATGCTCATTTAGAACAAAAAAAATCCAACAAACCAAAAATATTACTTCCTTTCCTTACACTAGTACAATAGTTCTCTGAATGGCCATTCACCACATAAAAACATAAAGAGGTTTTGTCAACCAGATCTGGTGTGCTTTGGCAGAGCCCAGCACTGTTTTTCAAGCAGACACAGTTCTCAGGGATATAAATGAACAAATGTACAAGTTGTTTATAGAAAACGAAAACGCCTTTTTTCCCTGATTATTTAATTTAATGTATGTGCTGAAAAATACTGAGCAACAGTAGGATACTCCTGGGACAGTTTTCCAAATCAGGGTTTAAATGGCAATGTGAATGACTGCTACTTATCTGTAATGTCCTATTTGTATTCCCATCCATTGTCACCTTGATGGGGAAGTGAAGTCTGCCCCTGGAGAAAACTGCAGGACACACTGGGAGTGATAATCAACATGAAGCAGGAAAATGCACAGGTGGTGACTCGACAAGGAGCATGCTGCTGGTGTGTTAATTGTCCCACTAACAACTGCCCCAATCCAAGCAAAGGGGGATGAATGAAGGACAGACAGGCAGGAGGGGCCGAAAGGACACACGGCACTTACCTAGCATCCCCTCCCCTCCTGTCTTTAATGCCTGAGTTGTGCCTGGAACAGTTCGGGAAGAATCCAGGTGTCCTTCATTATCCAGAATGTCTGATGTCTCCCCATTGGTGGCTATATCAGAGTCTGGGATTATTCCATGTTTCTGTGGGAAGCAAAAGCAATGCTTTAGAGCCTGCTGCTCGGAAAGGGAAGGATTGTCAAGTGCTCATGTCTGTGATACTCTGAATAAACAATTGCTTCAATCATTCCATTAAACATGGCTGGAAGTCAGGAAGGAGAACAGATATTGCAGTTCTGCCATTCTGACAGAAAGCATGTGATCCCAGCTCTTATCTCTTTTTTAAAATTTTTTTTTTAACATAAAACTGCTGCATAAGATGTTCCTCAAAACAGTGTCTCCTACAAAAGCAACTTCTTAATACTCCAGTCTACACTAAGAACTCATAATCAATAGTCAGGGCAAGGACTTTATATAGAAAATCCCTGAAATGGCAATTTATAGGCAACATGAAAATCAAGTTTTTGCTACCGAGCCAGATTTAATTTTTCTGCCAAAATGTACAGAGAAAAGGGTCAGCAGATGAATACAAATTTCTTTTATTCCTCTTGCATACCTTCAGTTGCTCCTTCAGCACAACCACTTCGTCTCTAAGGTCATCCCGCTCACTCCTTACGGAATCAAAGAAATCTTTCTGCCTCTCTAGTGCCTGAGCTCCCAACACAGACAGAGGGCGAGGAGATGTGAAGAAAGGAAGGGAGACAAGTAAAGGCCATGAAAAGCAAATGTAGACAAGAATGAGCAGATTTAAGATATTCAGAGTTGAATGGAATGGGCACAGATGAAAAAGGTCGAGTTTAGAGATTAAAGGACCGAGTTCACATACAGAGAGAGAAACTTCAAATCCAAGAAAGGCACAGATTATTTAATAACCAGGGATTCCTGCCAAAGACATTCAGAGCCCAATTCTTCATTAGGGATCCTTCAAATGAAGGTCCACTTTTTATTCTTATCTGCTAGACAAGCTTATCCATATCCATATTGCTTTAGCATGCATGCTGAAGACATCATGCCATTCCGGCATGTTAACAGAAGGGCATGGAAGTAGGCCCACTGGATTTCAGGAGCCTTTTTATTTTACATTTTAATTAATTTGAAGGCTGCCATTAAGTCATCCTTAGTCTGGGATGCACCACGGGCAAATGCATATTAACTCCCCCCTCCCTGTATTTCTGTTATAAGCACAAATAGAACAATAAAAAAAAAATTAGGCAATTTTCAGTTTCAAGCTGCCACAAATTACTGGATATAACAAACATGGGCAAGCTGCCAGATTTTTTTCTCCTACTATATTCAGGAAGCTTTTCAGTGTTCAGCTGGAAAAGAAAACCAGAGTGGGTTTCCATGTGGCTTTGATAAGAGGTGGTGGGAAGAGATGAGAAGCAAGCGAGACTTTCATCCCACCAGCCTATAAATAGCTCTATTAGCTCTTTATCCCACTCCAGTTTCTGCTCAGTCCGCAGATTAAATCTGAATAAGCGAAAATTCACTGCTGATGGAATTGCATTATAAATAGCACTTCCTTTCTCCATATGGCAAATGCAAATGGTGCAGCACAGCAAATCAATCACCCTTGGTTTGAGATCAGCCCAGCTGCTACATTTTCCTTGGATTTTAAGGTACTGGCCAAAGACAAAACTCGCTATTTGCTAATTCACTGGCAACATCACACGATAGCCACACCAAGCAAAGGCACTAAGGAGGGTTTTATCCACAGGGTTTTACAAAAGCAGGATCAGGTAGAAAATGACAGTGCCACTTTGAACACATTTCAGGAGTTGACAAGTCCTACCCCTATTTTTTTGTCTTTCCACTCTATTGTCTCCTGAAGATCGGAAATTTCCCTGACATAGCTCTGCTGTTTCTGTTGCAGCTGTTGGATTTCCTGAGGGGCAGGAGCAAAACAAGAAGACAGAAAGCAGGTAACAGGTTAACAAGGATTGCAGTGATGGCAAAGAATGAAAAAAGTCAGGTGCTAAAGTAAAAAAGGTGCTAAAGGCACAGTTTCTGACATCTCAACTGAACCTGTGCTCCTGAAGACAATTTTACTATTCACAACATGACTTAAAACAAGTTATGCAGTTCTGTTATTTTCCTCTGCATCTCCATGAACAGCTGTTCAAAATGGAATACTTAGGAAGAATAAGATAATACTTAGGAAAGTAGTATTTCCCTCAGTCAGCTCTGAACCTGTTTGGCCTGAAACACTAATATTTCTTCTGGTGAGAAACTTGAATGCAGAATAAAATTCTCCATGCCTCACATTCTCCACTCTACTGCTAGCTGGGAATGTAACAATCAACGAAGCCATTAAAAGAAAAAAAAAAGTTACTTACTGCAAGCATTTCTTCTCTCTGCTTCAAAGCCTCTTTGATTTCCATGAACTGAAACTGCAATATACTATGAGCATGCTTCTCCCTCTCAAATTCCTGTGAATAATGAAATATTCAGAAGATTATTATTATTAATCAAAAATAGCTTCCCATCAAAAAAGGGAAAATAAGCCCAAACACAAAGAAAACGCTTACTGCAATATAATTCTTGAATATCCCTCTAATCACAATCCCACAAGAGTACAATTTTTATCGAGTTTGTCCTTTTTCCAAGATGCTATTATTGCACCAAATATAGAAGTGACAGCCATCATTTAGCCCATTTCATAAGCTGAGCAGCAGGCTGAAGAGCTTTTACACTCCAATCCTACAGATTGCACAGATGAATGGATGGGAATTTAACCCACTCTTCCCACATGGACATGTACTAAAAGTTAGCTGGACTTTTAAATAAAAATTAAAAGGCATACTGCATCTTTCAGGAGCTGTGTTTTGAAGTGGGGTGTAGTCAAATGCCCCAAGCTAAAAGAAGGCAGTTCTAAAAAACTAACATAAGCCCCAGTTGTATTATTTAACAGCAAATCACTAACTGAAGTCATGTAAAATTTAATTCAACATTTAACCATGGAGCTGCCTGAACTATCTGAACCGTGCAACTCTCCCACAGGCTGCCTGGAGACACCTTAGTGTGTAAAACTGCTCCAGAAGTCCTTATGGACAAACCATCTGAATTTATTTTAGAGATGGAATATAAAAGGAGATGTGATAATATCAATATAGCCTTTACCAGCTAGAATATTTCTCCCCTTCTTCAGGAATTGCTTAAGGAAAATTCTCATTTATGTGATCAAAAATACACAATAAGCTGCTATTCCACTTGCTGTACCAGCAGTTAAACCAGCAATTTGTTCAAAATCTTGAGTAATAATTTAGCTGCCTCCTCCCACAGATCTCTACCCCCCTCCAGATTTCTCCCTGCGATGTCCTATGCCGGAGCTCTATACATACTTTACTTTTTTCTTCATATTGCCTCCTGGATTCTGCCAGCTGTTCCTCTAACTCTAAGAGTGCATCCTTCAGGGTGTCCACTTGGTACATTAAATTGGTTTTCTCATTGTCCAGCTGAGCATTTGACACCATAGCCTTCTTGTATTTCTCCTCAACTTCAGCTAGAGAGTCCTGCAGAGAACAAGCAACCCCGGTCAGAGTCAGAAATAAAGGACATTTTGCCAACCAAGACCTTCAGCAAGGAAATAAAGCACCAAACCACAAGCACAGTAAGTTTGCTACAGAAAGCAGCATTAATCCTGTGCTGTCCCAAGACGAGGATAAACCTCCCGTGTCCCCAGCACACTTGTGCTCCAAGCAAGCAGCCTTACCTCAGCATGGATAAAATGCTTCCTGTTCACCGCTGCTTCAGCTTCTGCCTTCCCAGTTTTCTTCCTTCTCCCTCCTCCCCCTGCCCCTGCACGTTGGCAGCTCAAAGCAGCTGCTGAAGATGACAAGTTGGGATTTTTTTTTTTTTTTAAAGGTAAACTGGCCTTGATTTAAAACCACTTTGGATGATGTGAGGCCTGAAATTAAGGTAGTTTGACAGCCGCTACACACTAATTTCAGGGATCCTTGCAGTGTGGGAACCCTTAAATACACTGACTCAGGGATTAGAATTCACTGTGAAAGAGAAAGCTGCAGTTTTTGTGACCTGATGTATGATTTCCCATTAACTTTCCTATATCACATCCCTTCTTTATAAATTTACCATCTAAGATACAATTCCCAGTACCTTGAAAAACCCTGCCATTAGCTTGACCTGAATATAAAATACTGAGATATTCATAACAACAAATGATGGCAATATAAACAGTAGTATAATTTTTCATTTATGAAGACAAACTTTGCACTACTTGATGTTAGTACTGGAATAAAAGAGTTACATAGAGCAGTGTAAATGTGCAAACAAAGAGGACACACATGTCAACGTTTTAGTTTACAGATCAAACAATTTCTCTTGGAACTTGTGGAATTTAAAAATTTCAACTGAAGTACAGGTGAGGTTCATATACTTCCTTTTTCAGCCAATAAACAGAACTAAGGATGGTAGTGGCAAAGTCTAAATCAGTTTAATTGACATTTCTAACAAATGAGATGATTTGTCTTTGAGGACTTGAATTTGTACAGTTCCAAATGCACTTAACTGTGTTTTGGTGCACTTTCCAGCCCTGGATGAGAAATACCAAGCACAGGAAAGCCACCAGGATTTGGAAAGCCCAGAAAGGAGCTGGAAAGGAAGTATGTGCAAGGATGAAGTTAAGGAAGTTGCTGCTCCTCTCCTTCAGCATGCCACGTTTTGGTTTCTTTGCATCAAACAGTGCAGCTTAGGTACAAATCACCCCAAAAGGCAGCCCAAGAGACATGGATTGAAAACTTACCTACATTTTTAATGCAGTGTGATTATTTTGCTCTACCTGCTACCCAGTGACCAGGAAAAGCCCCAGATTTTACCTGAAAAGGGCCTAATTACTCTGTTTCCATAGAAAACTCACTTAAGGTTGCAACACCTTCACCTGTCACAGCTTTGAGCTGATGACACAATCAGCAATTAATGCTGTCAAATGTTGCATTTATCTATTTGCCTCTTCCAAAAGGCTGCAGCTCGTGTCACTGCACACTTATGAGGTGGGTGGTACATGGATACACAACTTGGTTATTGCACCAATATGTATTTATGGCTTCATGGAAGTGGTAAGAGCTTCAGCATTCATTCTTCATGTAACAGGCTTTGTTACATGGAGTTTTGTTACAAGAATTGTTTAAGGGTGTCTTCTTTCATCTAAAGATGAAACCAAAATCACACCCCTCACATGACCTCATAAAAATAAAAACATACAAGCTTCTCAGCTCAGATTTTTAATAGTACTGTAGGAGACGAGCTCTAGTTCATCTCCCCATATTGGAAGGTTTCTTGGATTAGGAAACTACTAAAAAAAAATCCCAAATAATTTCAATTTGCTAGCAAAATGATGACCTCCTCAAACCAGCAAAGACAACATGCAGTAGCAAGCAGCAGCCTCTCCATGAACACTTGGAAGCATTTCTCACCCCAACCAACCCAGGTCAAAACAGACACTTTCCCAGTTAATGAGACACTGCACACAGTTCCCAGCTTTTCCAGAACAGCATGCAAGGGCAGCTCTGGGGCTCACACCGGGGCCAGGGTTAACGCTCACACACCAGTACCTTCAGTTCTTTCAGCCCCTGCATGTATTTGCCTTCTACATCCTGAATCTGGTCCTTTAACTCATAGATGTCCTGAGGGAGATGGCGAGAAAGGTCAGTGACACCACGGCCACCAACGGGCAGAACGCAGCTGGCAGGGACAAGCAGTGCTCAAAGTGCTCCTTCCAGCACCTCTCCCACACAGGTTAAGGGCTCTGATCCTAAGCTGAGGCCTTGCCACACAACCAGATTTCTTGGTTAGGAGTTTGTGGATGTACTGCCCTGAGAATTCTCTCTTTCTCATGAATTCTGTGAGAAACATAAAGATAAGCTGAATTCTTCTCACTCTTTCTAATCGATGTTTTGGAACTGAGTGCTACAGGTTCTAACCAATCACCTTGGGGGGTGGGTAAATACAATCCAATCACAATTAGTCACATAGCATGTATAAAAGGGATACTCATAACAATAAAGCTCTCTCTTCGCTCCCTGTCCGTCTCCGTGTGCTCTACGCCATTCTTACTCCCGCCACAGCGACAGGAGTTTGTGCTAATTCTGCTTTTCTTGGCTGGAAGAAATGGAATCTTCGGCGTTAAGGACAAGACCCAGGTTCAAAGGCTCCAACAACCTCACCCCAGCCCTTCTGTACCCCTTTCCCTGATGATCACCCTCTGTCACAGCCTCTCTCCTGTTCTCTCCAGGAGGGCAGTGCGTTATCTCCACCCTCCTATCGTTCCCTGTTTCAGGATGGGAGGTGTCTTTTACAACGAGTCTCCCCTCTGAGAGACACCTCCAACAAAGCCGTTCACTCCTCATCCGCAGCACCTGGCTCACTGCCACAACTGCCAGCTTCTTCCTGGCAAAGGAGCCTGAAGGATATTTCACCATTTATTCTGGGTTTAAGTATTTCTCACCTTGATCTCCCTGATGGATGCCTCTGTGTCAGCTGAGATGGACGTGTCCCCACTGCCTCTCCGTGACGAAGTCCCACCCAGAGAAGCCAAGGTAGCTGCTGATAAACTTGAGACAGTTCGTGCTCCCTACAATTGCACACAGAAAAACCTGCTTAGAACTTCCTTTTCCAGATAAATTATGGGTTTTGTAGCTTCCCCCCTTTTTTTTATACACACAGTACACCAATCTTTGCACTTCTAAATTATGCAGATCTGATTAAAATCAAACTTGCTAAGATGTAAAAAACCAAAATCAAGATTTAACAAGGGAAACTAATAAGAAAAGGCAGATCAGAAGTATTTAAATAATATCGCAATAGGAGTTTGCATAATTTAGCTTCTAACTATTAATTCTTAATGGGACAAAGTCTTTAGGGGCTAGTATCAGCCTGCTAGACATTCTCAAAATTTGTAATAATATATTTTGTGGAAGCTTTGGAAGCTCCTCTCCTTTATGGATATTTATTTACTCTGCAGCAGCGGCCACATGAACTGTTCTACTGTACTCTGGGTTAATGCAGTAGCCTGCTCTTTTATTATGATTATTTATTTATTTTTACATAAATAACTTAGATCTTACAACTAAGATCTAATAAACACACTCAGTATTTGTGAGGCTTAGCCTAAAGCAGTTTCAGCCAACTGCTGTTGAAGGTCAGCTACTTAACATTGAGTCAGCAGGGGCTGAAAAGTTCATCTCCAAAAATGCTGTAGCAGAAGGCTCCAGAAATTCAAATTTTTGCCCCACAATGGATTTTATAGGAGATTTCTGTACACTCATGGCAAGCTCTACCTACCAAAAAGAATTAAGAAAGCACTATTGTCAGAATAATTGATAAGATCCTTCTTACCTTCTCAAAGTCTTTTTCTGGCCTTTCCTCAATCTGTAAAACAGAGATTGAGAAGGAGCCATTAATATAATCAGTAAAAGGCAGAGATAGCAATAATAAACCAGAAATGGCACCACATTCTCCCCATCCCAAAAAGCAAGGTACCAAGTTAGTCTTGAAATCTAAAGCTTCAAACCTGTGGTAAATATTCTCACTCAAGACAAACAGGGACTGCAACTTCAAGCAGGGATCCAAGATACAAAACTTGATCCTCAAACATCAGGCATCACTCCAAAGTCTAAATAAATGGCTCTTTTAGGGTTTCAGTACTTCACTGCAATTAACTAATTTAGAAGAGAGATTCTGCACTAAAACTAGTCTAGAAGAAACAAAACAGTGAGAAAGGAGCATTGAGGAGTACAAAAAATTACCATGGCTTGCCGACGGTGAGGGAAGCAAGACACACAAATGAATATGATTTATAAGCAAGCTTCATCTTTATTCATGGAACTCAGTGCTGTTATGCTATTACAGTTAATTATGCCTACTAGCTGTAACATCATTGGTTAACTATAAAAAGTTACATCTACATGTCTTTCCCACAGGTGGCTTTTGTTTTCAAGGATTCTTCTTGTTCCTTTAACTACAACTCCCTTCCTTGGTACTTTCCCAATCACTCAAGGATGGCCTTGGCTATTCTTGCTATCAGTACAATTTTGCAGTTCTCATGGCCTACAGGCCTTCTGCTCTAAACCTTACTTTGCTCGCACAAGGCCTCCAATGTCCCATGGCCCTGATCCCCAAGCCATTCTGCAACAATGGATACAGACAACTTAAAGGTTAAAAGTTACAGAACATCTCCATCTGAAATGGAACTAAATGTGAAAAGGACTGAATGAAATTAAAAACTCAGCAGAACTCAACAAGTCCTGAATTCTTCTTAGAACATTCAGCATGGTCAAGACGGTTTCCCAAAAGACTCCTAGAAAATTAATGTCTTCCCCAGACCAAGAAGAGCCTAATTGCCAAAGGGAATAGTGTTTTTGTAATGACTGGAAAAACAATCAGGATAGACCTGATTCAGGGGAAGGCAGGGGATAATTGAGGTTAAGTTGGTAATTTCCATTGAAAACACATGCAAAACCTACATCTCTTTCTAATCAGTACACATTTAGCACAGTTGTTTCAGTTTTTTTTTCTTTGAATTATATAGAATAATATGGCAATGATCCCACTCATTATTTTTCACATTACCTACAGTACCTTATTCAAAAAATAATCCCAGGACTGAGAGGTGCCTGTTATAAATCAGCTTTTTACATTGACATCTCACAGTATGAATTCCCTGTGAATCAGCATTAGGAAAATTTAAGTCTGAGGATTTGAAGTAAAATAAGCCAGACTTAAAGCACTAGATCTAAACTTTGCAAAGACACTGAATACACAAAACACTGAGGAGAAACCCCTCAAATCTCTGAATTTGGAGGCAATAAGGGCAGGATATTAACAAAGGCAGATACTTCAGCTCAGACCCAACGAACAAGATGGACTGAATTGTGCAAACAGCTTTTTATTTTCATGCCAGACAGCTCCAAGTGCTGGATTTGGCAGCCTTCTAGCCCAGCCAAACACTGTGTTGTTGTTTATCAAGACAGCTGTGGCAGTGTCAATACTGGCATGTGACAAAAGATTAGTGTGTACACGCACATCTACCTCTGGAAAGTTATGTGCAGCCTTTGCAAAATCTACCATACAGGCTCAGGGCACAAGTGAAAATATTTATTTTCCTTCAGCCATTTGCACAATGGCCTCTATTTTCTGAAACAAAGTTCAATCTCAGTTTTTAGCAAAATAAAGAAGGGAGCAAATATTGATACTGTTTTAATGATGCTTCACATGAGACAAATAAAAGCCTCTATTTACCAAGGGGAATATTGAAGATGAGGTGGTGAGAGATATGATTACAGTGAGTATTTCTACTCAGAGTACTCATAACCACACCTGTGAGGCCTGCTACACCTTTATTGCAAAACTACCTTAAATAATCACTCTAATGGGGCATAATCTTTAATAATGAAAGCTATTAAGTAACATCTAAAATTCAGGTGGTTAAGAAAACAAACCAGATTTCATTTTCCCGAGTGATGCCCTTGCACACATCCATTTGCTGCCATCAATGCCATACTCAGAGCAGCGTCTCCTCAAAACCAGTAACTATCTCTACCAACTTATTTAAATATCAACATTTAAAAATTCAATCTATTTTGAGAAAAGCCAGTTCCTCATTCCAAAATTATATCCTTATATTACATAGATGCTTCCTGCTACGTAACACTTTTCTAAGCAAAAAGTCAGTCTGAAACAAGCAGCATTTAATTTTATGGTTACATGGCAGTGATACACCAAAATCTGTCTTGCAGAAAGAGAGAAGCCTATTTTAGATTAATATTTTATACAGCTTTCATTCTGCTCATATTTAGATTAATTTATTCACAGTATCACTCCTTTTAAAAGATAAACTTTTCCTAAAGCAGTCAGCCACCAGAGGGAACTCCACATTTCCAGCATTCCCCCAGTCCCCCACAAGCCCTCTGGCAGTTGATTCAGCAAGAAATGAAACAGTGAAAGGTCAGGAGAGAAATGTTTATTTTTATTTGAAGTCGCACAGAATTCTTGCCCAAAACACTTACCTTCTGCATTAGCATTCAATCAAGAATACTGCAATTAATGAGCACACTGAAAATAACTTCACAGTACTCAGCACAGCCCTTTGTAAAAGTAACGTGGTTTGGGGACTCTTCCACCCACAAACATAAAGAATTCACAGAATACTTGCCAGATAAGGAGCTTTAAAGAGGGATTCACTTAATTGTACCTTTAATTTACACAACACTCCCATTTTTCATTTGCACAAGGGTATGGGTCTGTCTCTAATCACAGATTATCTTCCTCTTCACCAACAATTTGTACTTTAGTGCGTAAAAAAGCAGGAAAAGGAAGTAATTTTCCAAGGAACTCCAGCACGCACATCTTTGTTTTGGCTGCTCTCTGCAAAATAAGTGCAGTGGGATCAGAGTTCAGCCTCTTCTGACAGCAATTCCGGAATAAATCCAGAACCACATTACAAAAATGTCAGCAATATCAGAGCTCACCACAGCTGGAAACATAACACCAGCAAAATCATCCCACGAGCCTTTATATGGATAAAATGTCTATTTTCCATAGATTAAAAGGGTTAACCCTTGAAGCTCTTTGCTACCAGTGGAGTTTCCAGGCCAAAATGAGTCCATGCAGCACTTACACAGAGCATCCAACAAAACAAACACCTACTGCAAGTAAAAGGATCTTAAAATCAATGAAAGAACCAGGACTGTGGCACAGTTTCCAGCTTCCAGGCTCCTGAAAAAGGCCAGAGAAGGGAAGCCTGGAACTCTTCTGTCTGTGCCACGTCCCCTGCTCGGGTATCAGGACAACTTCAGCATTCAGTGCGTGGCTGTCACTGCTCAGCTCCAGCTCAGATCTTGCACTTAGCTCAACTTCCTCATGAAAGCAAGGGGGTTTTTTGGTGACAAATCAAATCAAGATAATTTCCTGCTCTTAAAGTAGCACAGCACAGCTTGAAATGGAAATATGGCCCACAGCAGAGAAAAATGGTTCTGATAGGTAGAGCTGAAGACAGGATTATCTACAAAATCTGGAGTTAAAAAGAAGAAAAGAGGTATTTGCAGTCAGCACAATCCCTCCTACAACCCCCATCTTACCAGTTTGATCAGCTGGGCTGGGGCAGGCAGTAACAGGGAGTTCCTGCTGTTTTTCCATCGAGAGCCACCTTAACTCTAGCAATTAGCAACAAGCCTCTCAAAGTCAGCAGGGGAAAACCATTGCTTAAATTTGTCAGGTCTAAAGAGGGTTTGTGAGAAGAATCCTCTTTCAGGAATGAGTGCTATGCCAAACGTCACTGCCTAAACAAACTTATCAGTCCCAGAAATGCAAGTTAGCACTGCAGCAAATCCTCACTTCAGAGGAGCCCAAAGCACATCTAGACTGTCAGAGGCAGGGCTAGGATACAACCCACCCTAAATCTCCAGATAGAGAGAAGGCAAAGCTTCATAACTGTCTCCATCAAAATTATGTCTGTCAGTGTCTTCATTTTACTTCTGGTGAGAACACGACAAGCTTGTTCACAGCTGGGCATCCATGGTATGACCTGAGCACTGTGTGTATGACCTGGATGCATGGACACCAGTTGTTTCAGGAGGCTGGAGAGGGCACTGACCTGGGGGTCCTGGTCAGTGGCCAGCTGGATGTGGGTCAGCAGTGCCCTGGAGCCAGGAGGGACATCCCTGTCCGGGGGGATCAGGCCAGCATGGCCAGCTGGGCCAGGGAGGGGATTGTCCTGCTCTGCCCTGCTCTGCCCTGCCCTGGGGCAGCCTCAGCGGTAGCGCTGGGGCAGTTTTGGCTGCCATAATATAAAAATGATATAAAGCTGTTAAGGAGTGTCCAAAGGAGGGACATGAAGATGGGGAAGGGTCTGGAGGTGCCACACGAGGAGCAGCTGAGGGCACTCGGTTTGTTCCGCTGGAGCAGAGGAAACCGAGGGCAGAGCTCATCATGGCCCACATCTTCCTCCCAGGGGCAGCTCCGATCTCTGCTCCCTGTGACAGGGAACGGCTGGAGCTGAGTCAGGGGAGTTCAGGCTGGATATCAGGAAAGGTTCTTCCCCCAGAGGTGCTGGGCACTGCCCAGGCTCCCCAAGGACTGGGCACAGCCCCAAGGCTGCCAGAGCTCCAGGAGCGTTTGGACAGCGCTGTCAGGGATGCACAGGGTGGGAGTGTTGGGGTGTCTGTGCAGGGCCAGGACCTGGACTCCCTGATCCCTGTGGGTCCCTTCCAGCTCAGGATATTCTGCAACTCATCGTCTGCTCAGGCTGAACTCCGACTGCTCCTGTTGCTGCCTGAGCCTCCACAAGAAGGGAGAGAGCCAGGATGAACCATCATCTTCTCAGGGTACCAAAACGTGCCCTCTCCTCTTGTTTTGCCTGCCTTGTCTTAGAAAGCCTTCAGAGAAATACTGCTGCATTCTGAATCTGTTTTAGATTTATAAATAGTTGCTTTTCATTAGTAGCTTCTTAATTTGAAAAAAGAAAACCAACAAAATTCCTGCAATTCATATTAAAAGCCCATCTCAGTCAAAACATGCTGAAAGGTCAGGCATAAGATTTACCCCCATCTGTACAAAAATATCTGATGTTTGCTCTCAGTAGTCTTAAGATTTGTACTTTATGTGAGGATGATTTAATATTAAACAACATATTTGCATATCTGCAGTAACTGCAAGGACAGCAGATAATTACCAGTGGGGATAACATGAAAAATGTTGAACAAAAATAAACAAAGAGTACACTTCATTCAGATATAGCGAATTCTTAAAATATCTACAAAGACAAATATTCACACATTGTGTTTAAGTATCTTCCTGCCTTTGACTGTAGCACCAACATGGTAACACAAATGAGAACAGGAGCCGGCAAAGCTGTGCACAGCAGGAAAACTACTGCAGGAAAACCACTGCTGTTTTTTGCTCACTGTTCAGTGAACAGTGATGGAAGGGGGAAACCAAATTCTGAGAAAAAAAATTCAGAGCTGCAGTCACAAGCTGTTGTATGCTTTAATTCAGAAAGTTCAATGGAATCATTCTCCACTGGCAAGTACACGACTGAAAACGCTACCAGAACACTTCGAAACCTGTCAGTAAAAGTGATCCCTCACTCTGAGCTACAGGCAAAGCAATGTCTGTTTAATACAGGAAAAGATATTATAATCACAAGGTGCTGCTGGATTGACCCTGTGTAGCAACAATAACTTTTAGGAGCAGCTAGACTCACTATGGCACTCTCTGCTCTTCTTCAAGGTGACAGAGATAAGGGAAGCTCTTCACACCGGGCAATAAAACACTAATTAAAACAAGAAAAGGTAATTTAAGGAGTGGCTGTTTTCTCCCTGCAGAGCAGATTCAGCTTGGTGCTGACAAAGCAAATCCTCTCCAACCACTTGCATACCAAGAGGCCAAAGTGTAATCAGAGAATTTAAAATAAAAAACTTCCCGTGCACCTCCCAGCATCCCGTGATTCCTGTAAGCAACTTCCATTACTGACTCAGTTGGAATAGAGAAAACACATAACGGAAACCAACTGCAGTGTGTGGGTACTCAGTTCTTATTACCTTTACAGATTTTTAATGGAATCCCTGTTTATTCTGATTAATTTTTGCTTCGGGGATAATTGCAATTCCATTTGTAAAGCCATTTAAGAAGTATTACTAATATAAGTTATATTCTGCAAGAGCTCATAGCTCAGGGACTCAGGTTCAGGGGCTAATTAAAATACTGATTTATTTATAGCTCACCGGCTGCCATACATTTTACGATGAAAATCCCTTTTTTCAATAATTAAAAAAAAGTGAATGCACCCTTGGAATATCAAAATTTCAGAACATAAAGCTTTGAACTGCCACGGAGGGAAAGCATAACACGCCATTAAAAAAATTTAAAGAGAGAAACTCCCTAAAAGTGGGGGTTGGACAAACCTTTAGCACTTGAGCCTTGTTCAGCCACAACTGATGCTGGGTACACCTTATCCATCAAGCACTTTACCATGTTAAAGACTGCAGAGCCTGGCACTCTTCAGTCCCACAAATGTGTTCAAATCCAATCTCTGGAGAGCCCTGGAGCTTTGCACCAAAATAGAGAGAGAAACTGAACAGCTTGAATGCTGCAGTAAGATTTGGGGTTCCCTGTTCTCCCAAGGGATACTCAGCACTTCCATCAACAACCCAATCTATTCCACAATAACCTTGCTGTGCTTTATTCTCAATTTAAAGCAAATATAGCATTGTCATGAGAGTCCAAAGTGCGCTTTGTGTTGTAAAAACGTGCATCTGCATAAAAATCATTTCAGTTTTCCAATTTCTCCTCCGGTTTCTTAGTCTTAGGCATTGCCCAGAAGGTCCAGTTCATACCCTAAGGAACTGTCTTATGAGGGACAGCGACCTCTGCACAAAAAAGACCTTGAAGAAGAGAGCAGTGAAACAGCTGAGGGACAAAGAGAAATAGAGGAGCTCACCACTGGACTGGCCCGAGCAGAGCTGGCTCTGGAGGACGCCCGAGATCCCGAACCAAGGTAGCAGCTGTACTCGGAAGGCTGCAGCAGGAAAGCCGGGAACAGCAGGCAGAGAAAAGAGAAAGGCATTAGAACTGGGAAGGGAAGCAGGAGAGGATGTAGAGCATCACATCTGAAGTTAGTTAAGGAAATGGTTACATGCAGCTGGACAAAGGAACAGCAGTGAAAGTCAGACAACAAACACCTCAACTGTTAATTTGAAAATTAAGGCAATTCCATTGGCAGTTCAAGCAGAGTTTTGATTCAATTCTTAGAATACTGATGATTTATTTATATCTCTTCAGGTACCAGTCACAAATAAACAACTCATTTCTATACAAAAGCCTCCAGCCTACTACGTTCCAAGAGCTCTGAGGCTCTCTGGTGAATCATTTTCCCATGTTCCCAACACTGTGCACACATAAAACGAATCCGTGCTCCACAGGTCAAAGCAAAGAAACATCCATCATTGTGGGGATTAAAGTAAAAACTGAGACCCTCATGGGGATTAAAGCAAAAACTGAAACCAGCTCAGAGACTGAGTATCTCTCCTGCTTTCCCAGCACCTGCAGTCCTCACCTCCTGCCAAAGAAGGTCTTTTAGCCTTTCTTAAAATGAAGTATCTAAGCAGAGATGCAGGACCGGGCTGGCTTGTTGTGACAAGGACAAAGAACGTGTCTATGCTGTTTTATTTCCAGAGGTTTTAATGCAGTGGAAATGGAGCAGGGAAATGAAAGTTTAAAGCATCAGGGAAACAGAACTAGAACTTACTCTGGTAATAATGAGTTCATTTTAAAGGTAATTAGGATTGTTTCTTAGATACAAACACACAGAAATCTGAAGAATTATCATACTTTGGAGATGCTGTGTGGTTTCTTTAGGTTTATTTTATTGAGTTACCTGGCCATTACAGGAATCCCTGGACTTCTCAGCTTTACAGAAACAGCCAGGCCTTCACCAAGCTACTGGAGGGCTGCTCCAGCATCATTAGTCACAGTAATGAAGCAGTACAGCATCAACTGAAAATTAACTTCCCAGCACTAATAAATGGTGAGAGGGTAAGCTGGAAATAACCCCAGTCAGGGCACAAGCACGAGGTCAGCCACTGACCACAAAACATTCCATGCAAGGTGCACAGCTCTCAGCAAGCCGTGGAGCAGGGCAGTGTCCTCGGCTGTACCCGGAGGGAGGCCCTTGCACAGCGTGTCCAGAGCAGCTGTGGCTGCCCCGGGTTCCTGGAAGTGTCCAAGGCCAGGCTGGATGGGGGTTGGAGCTCCCTGGGATAGTGGAGGGTGTCCCTGCCCAGGGCAGGCGGTTGGAGCAAGGTGGGATTTAATATCCCTTCCAACCCAAACCATTCTGGGATTCGGACTTAGACTGGCTTTGTGCACCTGATCTTCATTTCAGAAACGAGAATACGCATAATATAAAACTCTGCTGCACACTGTTCACAGCTATTGCCAATCACACAATAATTCCTAAATTAAAGACAAAAAGCACTGAAGTGAAAATTCTTGTTTTGTTTTCTTATGAAGCAATTTTAACACAGAAGCCACTACTGCTGTCTTATGTTTAACATAAGAAGAGATTAGAATAAATTTGAAATACGTGGCAGGGAAAAGGTTTTAACTACTGAGGAGTCCCATATTAATGTTTCCAGGCCCTATTTATTCCACAGCTGCTCCCTGTGTATTGCAGGACAGACTATGGAAGTAAGTGGCTGCAACCAAGCAAGGCCACTTTCAGCCTCACCCCCTGCATTCACCTGCTCATCCAAAACAATTTCTTGGGAAAAGGCCCTCCCTCTTCACCTTAAAAGGTTCAGAGGCATTAAAATAACCAGGGTTACTGTGACGAGGTCGCTCCCTCTGAGGCAAACCCCTCCTGTTTCAAGTCTCTCATTACAACAGGCAGCAGGAACTGGAAAGGCTGGGTTACACACAGGCTTCCAAATACCTGTGGCACAGGGTGGGATGGGGATGGAGATGGAGGGAGGGGAATGAGCACCAGTGCTTTAGTCAGTGTTCCCTGCTCAAGCCACTGACAGCCAGTGAAAGACCTGCACACACGTTTTGGGCTGAGAGCTTGCTGTAAATGATTTCTCACAACTGTGAATCAGTGGGATTGCAAGAAAATGGCACAGTCCCTTCAAAGACTAACAAGTGCTTAGGAAGCATTCTTGAAAGTGTTTCCTCCTCCAAGCTAATAAAAATGAAATATTTAAAGTAACATCAATGCTTTCAGTCTTGAGGCTTTTTACTCTTATGGCCTTCGATGGTAGTTATTTGTTTGCTGGGGGTTTTTTGGTTGATTGGATTTTTGTATCATCAGTGAAGGGGGTGAGAAGCAGAATAAGTAGTGGGCCCACAGAGCAGGACTTAAAAATCAAAAGAGATTGGCATTTTTCCTTCTTTCCCCAGCTAGACACAATAGAAGCAGATGGACTGCCTGGCCCAAACACCTATGGAGGAGAAGAGATAAAGGCATTTTCTGCCCTTTAATCTGTAAACTGAGTCCTTTCTTTGAAAGGAAATAATTTATATGGTCATTCCTCATATTGTTGCTCCCCATCCATGACAGAGCCTTCCACTCTCAGGAACAGGTATTTTGGAAACATTGTTACATATATGCATATGAAATACATTTTAATATAAATCCAAGAAACAAAACCGAACAAGACACATGTTCACAAAAATCATTTACTTCACACTGCTAACGTGGAACTGATTTTTAAATTCTTTTGGCTGATTATTTTTTAAATTTGTATTTTTCTCAGTTTCCAAAAGAATAATTAAGTGTGAGGGAGGGAAAGGACTTTGTGTATGGCCTTTCCAAGGTGTTTTATCTGCAAACCAAGTGTGAGGCAGAGCTGGATTCCTTGTCCCACAGAGGGGCAAGTGCCCAGAGAACACTACTCGTTATTTCATGGACACTTGTGGGAATGATGCTCCCACTTGTGCTGCCTGCAGCAGCAGGCCCTGGATGTCACACAGCCCGAGTGAAAGGTTCCTCAGTGCAGCAAAGGACGGACACAGAGCAGGGAAATGCAGAAAACCTCTTACAGCACGGGAACTGGGGGCACTATAGCGCCGGCTCCCGCTGTAAACGCTCTCCTCGTACACAGACGCCTACAATTAAAACACAGAGTCAGCACAGGGGTGGCAGCTTGGGCTGCAGAATCACAAATTCACCAAGGACACGTGGCAATGAGCAGGATGGGGCAAGGACAGGGATATCTCCTGTGTGCAACCACAAGCAGCATGCAAGGGAAGATCCAACATGACCTGGGGGACTCGACGGGACACGTGCAAAACCTGACACATCGCCAAGGCCATCACACCCCATGCATTTCTAACCCTTCTCCCAGGGTCTCAGCTCAACAGCCAGTTTAATTCCACACTTTGACTGCCTATCCACAAAATGGCTACATCAATTCTTAAACTGTTCCCATCTGTTTCACCTTCATTGCTGGTGCTGGCAGTGAGAGGAAAAATTCCCACCTGATGAGTTTCACTTACCAGCCAGTTTAGTACATTAATGAAAGAGAAGAAAAATGGATATTTTAAGACTGACTCCAGTTTAGCACAGAGATGTATGGTTCAGGAAACATAAGGGGAATAGCAAATTCTACCTTTCAGCTTTGAGAAAAAAAAATCTGAGCAGCTCATTTTAAACAAGAACTGGAATTTGTCTAAGAAAATTTGTGAACAGATAGTTAAACAACCAGAAAGAATTGATGTTGCCTCTCTGTCCTGCAAATACACCAAGGAAGACAACTCTCTCCACAAGGACACAACACAGAGGCAGCATCACAACCCCACGAGCAGTGACTGCACAGTTCCAACAGGAATTAGAGGAAGGATGAGCAAATCCAGGTCTGCACAAACAGCATCGCACACGTGGCATTCAGATGGAGCAGAGTGAGAGATAAATGCACCCAACAGGAATTACAGACAGAGGTAAGAGACATGTGCATGGCTGGGGGTGAGTGGCTCTGGTGTTGGTGTTCAGAGCATCAGCACAACAAACCCTGTAACTCCTGGCTGGCAGGGCATCGCTGTACAGCAGGGAGGGCTGAGGGAGACAAGCACAACACTTTTTTTTTTTTTTTTTTGGCAGAGAAAATGAAACAAAAAAAAAAAAGGCACCTACAGCAGAATTAACCCTCTTGGTGAGAGATTAGGATCATTACACTACAACAGAAGGAAACCCAGCATAGAGAATATTAGTCATCTGCACCATAAAAGCATTAGATCCCAGCTCCCAAAGACTAAGAATACCAAGCAGACACATGCATTTCCTACAGGAAGGGAGGTCACAACAGTGTGCAGAAGCAAAACAGCATAATTTAATTTTAGGTTGTTAAGCTATTATTGTCTCCCACACATTTGCATACAGGAGCTAGAAAGGGTGTTTCTCCTCACTTCAGCCAAAGACAGAAAAAGAGCTACACAGAAGTGCTTCAAGGTACACACTCCAAGTGTTTGACACAGCTATAAGATCATCTCTCATATATTTGATTATTCATAAATGCAGAGAAAACACGAATAATTCAGGAAAAAATTACAAGTGCTTCAGCCAGAGCAGCTTGAAACAAGTGTTAGTAACCATCCCCGCTGAGAGGCGGCACTAAAACAAACTCAGAGCTCTGTGTGGCAAAATGAGGCGCAAGGGAGACTCCAGCAGTGCTCCCCAGCCCAGGGCTTCCAGGCCAGGTCCTGCTGCCGCTGCCCCACTCCACATCCCCGTGCCGTGTCCCCAGGCAGGACCTGGAGCACTGCTGGAGCTCTGCCACACACAGGGGACAATCCAACCTCCCGCAGGGTTTTTACAGCTTCACTGAATTTCTTCCAGCAGTCTGGGAATTGCTTCCCTGGAATTTCATGTCGTGCAGACTGGATTATCTCAAGCTCACCAGACTGACACGCTATGCCGAGGAGCTGCCTCAAATAGAGAATTTCAGGTAATTAATATTTTCCCTATTTTTCCAGACCAATTGAAGCCGATAGCAGACAAGGAAAGGGAGGAGCAGCAAAGGAAAACTGACTGTGCTCATTTGAAAACAGTTTTCCATTACTCATTCCAATCTTAAAAGGTCTAATTTGTTTGAGTTTTTTTAAAGTTTCCTTAAAAAGAGCTACAGAGACTCTTGACAATTGGTCCAAGTTGATTCCTAAGTACAGGAGGTTGCATTATCCAAACAAAGTCCAGGCCAGGTGAAGCCAGAGGGCAACAGACCCAATTTCCATTTTGGGAAGAAAGCTGAGATGTGGAGGCATAGCTGCTGTTGGGGAGACCCAGGTCAGAGTAGTATGAAGCCTGCATTAACAACAAACAAAAAAAAAAACTCCTTGAGAACTCGGCTTCATTCCTAATTCCTTTAAATGGGAAACAAAAAGCAAATTAGGTGATTACAAATTGCCAGGAGTCAAAGTGGCCATGGATGCAGAAAGAAGAGCCAAGTGCATTAAAGCTGTGAGGATCTGTGAAAACTGTGTGTCCTTTCAAGCAAAAATGCACTTGTCAGAGAGCTGGTCAGCTTCCTTCTGAGTTCCTGAGGGATTTATGCCCTGTTAGCTACTCCTCCAGGAGAAGGTGAGATCCTGGGGGCCAGAGAGCAAAGCCAGGCACCAAAACTGTTGGCTGTGCCCAGCAGGAAATGCGAGCAGCCCACTGCCAGATACGGCAAAACGGAGCAGGGAGAGAACTCTTCTCTAAGAAGTGAGGCTGCCGACATTAAACACCTTCTTTAAATTAAACACCTTCTTTCCCACTTTGTGCTTTGCATGCAGCCATCCCTGCACTTTTGGTTCACTTAGGGGATCTTAATGAGCAATGGTTGCTCTGAAAGATCTCACCCCTTCACCTCCTTTGCTACTCTCCAGAGCTCTCCTTTTACACCTCTTCCCTGACACCTTTCCTCTCCAGACATTTCTTATGGGAATTTAGACAGCCAAGGCTCTCTGCTTTCAGCAGTCAGCTCCTTGCAAGCCCAAACTCATCCTTGCTTCATCACTGTGGTCCATGGAGGTGTTAATTTCTTCACAAAGGAGGGAAATCTGTGGTAAATTAAACAAATTTGTTTGCTTTCTTCTGTCACTGCAAGCAAACATGTTTGGATATGACACAATACCCACAGGTACTGACTGAGGGTAAATCATTGTCCAACCTCAAAAAAAACCTAACCCAAAACACAACCAACCCACAAACCAACCCCCCCCCAAACAATGCCTGTAAAATAAGACTTTTACTGAAAAGAAACCTGAACTGAGCTTTAAGAAATGACTTTCATTCCTACTTAGAGAGTCTGCAGTCTGCACATGGACTACCTAAGCACATAGCATTAATCACATTCCTTAATCATATTTAAGGAATCAACCCATGACACTGCAAGTGCAGTGTCCACATGGAGGTCAGTCCATTCTGTGACTTAAAACCGGACACCAATTTTGGAAAAAAATCATTGCCAGCAGATTCATCACTTCCCTGCTGTCCTGAAGAATTTTCCTCTTTTTAATTTTTCCTTGTCACATTGACAATCTTTATGATTCACCCTGGGCTTTTTGGAGAGAGTATTCCTGAAAAATGAATGCCAGCCAGGCTGGCATCAGTTTGGTTTGAAGTTTCAGCTGTTCTAAGTTTCATCCAAACTTTCCTCCCCTCCTAAGTAATGATTAATCCAAACAGCAATGGAACTACAAGGATCTAACGATGCTACTGTAATTACACAGACGACACCCCCACGCTGCAAGTCCTAACTCTGTGACGATTTTAAATTATTTAAATAGAAACCAAGCAACTTCTTCTCCCTGGATGACTTTCTTGCAGATATTTTGCTCTCCCTGCGGTCCTTGGAGCACTGGAGTACGTCAGCAAAGAATAAGAACATCATTTGTCACCAGTGCTACAGAATAAAGCTCCTTGAACTCATCAAATGGGCCAGCAAGAGTGCCAGCAACAGGACAGGCTGTTTTCTTAGCAGTTCAAGCAACAGTATTTCATCGTCCCTTACCCACATAATGCCAGCTAAATTATATGGCAGCGACAATTTAAAGTGGACATGAAATATCAGCTCCTATTTCACTGTTTATCCAGGCGCCTGCCTAACTTCATGCCTCCAAAGTAACCCCCTGAACTCCCTCTCATGTTCAGCGCGTGTTGCTCAAGCACTTGGCTAAATGGAGGCTTAAAAGGAGTTTATTTTTCACCCAAACACAGAGCTTTAGGCTGCATACCACTAAATTTATTTAGAAGCCTTGATAGCGCAGAGATCAACAGGCTCTGAGCTTTTGTCTGGCTTTGTTAAAATAAAGGGAAAAAAGCCCCACTTTAAACAGTTCCCCCTCTGCCCCCAGGCTGTGCTTGGACAACCTCTTTAAATCATTTGCACAAACCCCAATATTTAACAAAGCAGGGCCAGGAGCTCCTATAATTGATGCACAACACTTGTGCTGGAACAGGAGGGAACATTGTGACCTGCGTCCTCACAACAGAGTTAATAATTAAGCTTTTTTGGACAGGAGTATTTATAGAAATAAAAGTCCATCAATGTTAAGTAGTTAAGTGGGAACACTTGCACTGGCTCTTCACCTATGTGGGTGTTTCCAAAAACCCTAGGATACAGTTTATAAAGGGGAAAAAAAAAAAAAAAAAGGCATTTAGTGAAGCAAACTTCCAATAAACAATGTGCATTTGGGGAAAACTCAAAATCCAAAGTCCATTTAAACTATGCAAATATCAAGGCACAGACTAAATTAGGAGATTCAGTGTCAGAGAGCACTGTGAACACCTTGAAGAGGTTGAAAAACACTCATTCTGCTTCCAGCATGTGGAAATCTTCCCCACCAGTGCTATCACCATGTCATTTTTACCCAATTTTGTTTGCAGGTTAAAGCAGTTCTGGCTTCCAAGATCTTTCTGTACCAATTTCAGAGACTTCCCTTCCCACTCATGGCCTGATTTTTATTTTTTTTTTATTTCTCAGACAGCTTCTTGCTGCACCTCCAGTGTCTGACAAACTCCAAACCCACAACATGCAAGACAGGAAAAACCTGCTTCACCACCAAAAAGAATTTGCTAATTAGCTTTAATCCCATTAAATAAGAGTAATAGAATTTTAAAGCAATAGAAATCATCTACTAACCCTGCTAGATTTTCTACTCTGGGATGATCCATACACATCTTCCTCATAGCCATTGGTCTGTTATGGAAGGAAAGGGAAAAAAAAGGAAAGACAAAAAGGAGAGCAAAAAAAAACTGACGTAGACCCCAAAGGGAATTTTTAAGCAAATGTCATCACTTATGAAAAGCGAAGGCAGAGACAGAACTTTTCAAAGATACACTGGGAACAGGAGAAGTGCAGGATTAGGTCATGATTTCAAACACAAGGACACGAACATTTGTGTCAATACCTCTGTAACAGCCAAAAATGTCAAGGATACTCCTGCTTGCCTTTTTTGATCCCTCTCTTTTTTTTGCCTCCCCTATTATTACTGGTCTATATTCAAACACTCTGTGAAGGGAATAGGGGACAAAAAGGGGATGAACAGAAGATCAGAGACTACAATGAAAGACATGTATCACTATAGTTACTTATACCTTGGGCAGCTAAGCAATTCAAAAGCAGCAAATCGTAGCAAAATAATGAATTCTAAATTTCTCTTTGAGAAATCCAGCTTAGTAAACATGCAGTGCTGTATAAATTATCTTCTTTTTAATTCTGATCATCAAAATCAAAACCCAGACAGCGGCCATCTGCCACACCCCAGGATTCTGCAGCAGTCTAAGGGCTAGGAAGAGATTTGGGTGGGGTCAGCTGTCCTCCCTGGTGTCAGGAAGATGTTTTTCCCCTCAAAGCAGGAAAAACCAACAGGCCCAGAAGGATTGTTTCATAAACAGAATGAGGTGCTTCAAATCCCTATGGCAGCAGCGCTGGGAATAAAACAAAACAATCCCAGTGAGTCAGTCCTTGGTCTGGGAATGTGGTAGTGAAGGAGAGAGGACAGACCCTGAAGTCACCTCAGTCGACAGCATTAAGAGCTCAGGTTTCCCCAGCAATTCACTCTTCTGCTATCACCTCACAACGAGTCCTGGTTTAATGCTGAAAACAAGGAGGCACTCTGTGTGTTTGGGGTGGGGGTTTAGTGAAAATTTAATTAGAATTTCTATTCAAATTAAGTTTTGAAGTCCATGTTTTAAATGCGTTCCCCAAATGAAAATCCGCTAGAACCAATCTGAATCAATTTCCAAGAGAAATATTTATCATCTACTATACAGCAGCTCCCATGAAAAATTAAACAAATTAACTTAGAAACCAGTTCAGAGCCAAGCTGGGGAAGTTACTTCTGGGAAAAGCTTAGATTCTCTATTGAAATGCAATATTATCACCCCAAATGGAAGGCAAACACCCAAGTCTCTTTCTTTCAAGAACTGATTTGAAACACTGCTATAGCTTTCTCACACAGCTTGGCTTCTTTCCAGTTTTTACCAGGTTTGGTTTTTTTTCTCCAGGCTCCTTGAATTTCTCGAACACTTCCCTGAAGAATGGTTAAAATGGATCTCCAGCAGCTGAAGGCAACACTCCAGCTTAGCCTCAGTGCCCCATGCAGACCAATTACCTCCACCACCCTTTTTATTGCTACACTGAAGAATTGTTTGCCTTTTTCAGCTGTGTAATATTGACTAAATGTAACCTCAGATCACTATCTGAACCATCCTATTACTTTGTAATAGTACCTTTATTTTTCCCAGCTGTGGTATTCCTCATTTGTTTTTACTGTTATTCAGTTTTGACAAGTTGTCTCCTGTTTATCATCAGTATTTTCACTCTAACCTCGCATGAAACTGCCTTCACTCCCTGCTCTACACAGCCAGGCTATACAGACTCCTGGGGACCTATTTTTCCCTCCTTAAAAAACCCAGATGATGCTGTCTTAGATGGGAACAGAGCAGCTGAGATCCTTCCCAGCTGTCTCGTTTTGTAGCACAGTTATTTTTCAACTGTACATTCCTTTTACAAGAATGAGATCTGGCCCAAGGTTTCACTTAATGTCACGTAGAGATATGCCAAGAGCCTTATAGTCATCTTATAGTAACATCCTTTATGCTCTTAAATAATTACCCTGATTAGTGAACTTCAGCTGAATTGCCATGATGAATTTTCTACAAGCCCAGGTTAATTGGTTATCACTTTACAGTTCAGGCCCTTCTGAAGGAATTTGCCTCATTTCAGATTTCAGCCTGAAGCCCCACAGCTGAGGTCATTTCCCCTGCCACTCTGACCCATCCTCTCCAGAAACCTCTCCAGTGCATGTTTTTGAAGGCAAATGCTCCAGGCAGCTCTTGGAGAGCAGGGTCAGTTTTATCAGGCCTCACTGACCTTTGTTCTAGGCTACGTTTACATGCAAAGCATCTGACCCTACCACTTAGGAAAGATGGAACAAATAAAACTGCATACTAGGGAGGCTAAAAATACTCAATTCTACTTGTTCTCCCTTCATTGACCCTATGTAGTTTTTTCTTGATTTTGACAGACAAAGAGAACAGTTTCACTGTCACTGTGTCCATTTCTACTTGCAATGTATTCTACCTCAGGTTGTGGTTCATGCTGCTCCTTCAGACTTTCTCAATCCCACATCCAACTTCCACTCCTCAGGAAACTCTCTGCTTGTTTCCAGGGTACCAAAGAACCCCAGCCCAGCCTGGCAACCTCTTCCTGCAATGTGGAGCCTTCCCTCTGGGGAAGGGTGGGCAATATTCCCACTTTGCCCTCTCTCGTGTCCTCTTTGCCTCCCTGGAATTGCTCCCCCTGAGATTCACCCATGGCAGGGGGCGGAATGAGATGGGTTTTACTGTCCCTTCCAACCCAAACTGTTTGGGATTCTGTGATATCTCTCAATGTTGCCTACTTGTGTGTCACGTTAAAGCTCATGTTAGGCAGTTCGTTAGGTTTTGAGTTTTTCCACGTGCTCTTTATGTACAGCACTGAAATAAAGAGTTTGGATTACGATGCTCACTATTCTCTAGCAAGTGCTGAGAGTTAGCAGCGTATCCTTGACATTGGGCTGGCACCTCTCACACTTGCACACACCCCTCGTCCTATCACGGTGGGTTTGCAGGCAAAACCCTCTCTGAGACAGATAAAAATACATACTGCTTTGGAGTAGTTCTTCTTTTTGGTCCTCTCACTCTCTAATCCAGCCTGCAGTGGGATTAAGAATGCAGGGTGAGAAGATCAGTGAGTCTGTGCACACCCATCCGGAGCCAGGCATGCACATCCCCATGCAGGAACATCAGCCCAGCTCTGCCGAGCACGGCTCAGCGAGCACCCGGCAGCCAATCCACCCTCAGAGTCAAATGCCCAGTTATTAGGGAATATTGTTAAAATGATGATGATAGCGCTGGTAAATTTAGCAGCCACGGTTAAAATCAGTCACGCTCGCTGGGCTCAGTCAATTAACAGAGCTACCAGCTGTCCGTCCTGACTGTATCAATACATCCATGCAAAATCCAAATGTGTTGGAACTATTCCTGGATGTAGGTCACGCACAGATAGATGCATCGCACTCCTAATTGGAAATAGTGCTGGGAATGAAGGAGGGAAAAAGCTGGGGAATCTATAAAACTGCACTTCCCAGTTTGCTTCCTGCAGACACCCGGACACCTCTAGTTCAACACAAGGCAGCAGGAAATATTTTAAACTGAGCTTTAAGTCCCAATCCTCACTGTCCCTTTCTGTTCTTTCAAGAGTCAGCTTTATCTCAGTGTTCTGAAGGAAATACTTGCTATCGTAGCATTATTATTAATCTGATTTTGTCCTCTAAAGTGAAGGTAACACAAGCTGCAGCTTTGGTAGGCAGTGTGTTTGTACTGTCACCTTTGCTACATCTATTTCGAGTGAGTTGATGAGTTTTATTCCTCTCCAGATCTATGCTGAAATAAATGCAGACACATCTGGTGCAACAATGGCCAGGCTGTAATAGAGACAGTCTTTTAGGGGGAAATCCAAGACACTCTGCTCTCTCCTGTGGTAACCACTGAGCTAAACCCAGCTCAGACCTCTCTAATCATTTGTCACTTCTCATCTGAACTGTGTCAGAGCAGGAGGAGAGGGAAGTGGCATCCTGACATCACAGACCACAAACTGCCTCAGGATCCTTCCAGATCACCCTCGTCTCAGAGCAGTTATCACAACCTGGGTTAGTTTCTTCTCCATGATTAGTTTTTGAACACACACACACTGCAACTCGCAGGCTATTCTCACCACTGGGTAGGTGCTGGCATATTCCAAATGAGACTGTAAAGGCATGAGAGGAGAGGAAAATCAGAATGCAAAGGAAAACACAAGTCATGTCAATCAAAAGAACTCCCCAAAACAAACCAAACGACAAACACAAAAATAGGCAGGGAAATGTAAATCCCAACTAAAGAACTTGGATAATACAGGACCTCTTGCACAAAGGCACAAGGCAGTAACTTGGGAGCAAACAAAACAAGGAAAATGCACAAATTAATTACAAGTGATGGGTAACAGTATTTAATGCTGATGGCATTGGATTAGAGACAGCCAGCTGGGAAGTGGGAGAACCAGGACAAACAAAACAAAACGGACTGAAGAGAGACTCGGGAGCCTCAGGAAACACAGACTGATGTTACTGAGCTTCCCTAGGAAAATCTGCATGGTAAGAGAATTGAACTTGCAGAACTGCTGAAACAGGGGCGGCAGGAGCTGTTGATGGGTCCAGGATCATCAGAAAAGCTGCTGAAGAAACCTCTCCATGGCAGCTGAGGAGGCACAGATGCACCCAAGCCAGCACTCCATGGCCCCCTGCTCCCTGTTTACAGCACAGTCACAGCTCTGGAGCTTCAGTCAATTTGCTGGCCTGTTCTCATGAACATCTCTGGAGGTTCTGCAGTGTGTAGCGCTGCCTGCTCTGCCAGAAGCATCCAGAAGATGGGTTTTACTGACCTCAGCAGATCTCTGGTCCAGGCAGCCACTGCAAAAATATCCCAGGAGAAAAGTCCAGAGCGAAACCCACACAGTTAAGTGGGATGGTCAAATTTTAGGGAGAAGTGAATGTTTGATATTGGCTCAGTTCAGTGAAAACTTGCTGTAGAGAAGAGAAGCGTGGCTTCAGAAAGGAGCCCCCAGCACCATCAGCCCCTCACAGTGCAAGGAGCCTGAGTGTCAGAGACGGAAGATCAGTATTCCAAAAATGGCATCCTGCAACAGTGGAAGGAGAGCCTTCAAATATCCAAAACCCAGCATCATTCAGAATTCTCCGTCATTTTATAAACCCTTTATGCACACAAAGCACAGCTGGTTTTGATGCTGTCTTCATGGTAAAATAGCTCCAAAGCCAAACTGGACACCAGAGCTCAGAGGTCATATTTTGAGGTTGGTCAAAGTTTTTGGTTTGTTATTTGGAAGACAGATGCAGCAAGAGCCAAACCTTCACAGATTAGCCAGAGATGTGGTCAAATTACTAAAAGCATCTCCTGTAAATCCATGCTGGGAAAGTGGTCAGAGAGATTGTTTACAAGAGCCTGGAGTGACAGGACAAGAGGAATGGCTTCCCACTGTCAGAGAGTAGGGGTAGATTGGATATTAGAGAGAAATTCTTCCCTGTGAGGCTGGTGAGGCCCTGGCACAGGGTGCCCAGAGCAACTGTGGCTGCCCCTGGATCCCTGGAAGCGTTCCAGGCCAGGGTGGATGGGGCTTGGAGCAACCTGGGATAGTGGAAGGATACTGGAACGAGATGAGTCTTAAGGTCCCTTTCAACCCAAACCATTCTGTGATTCTATCAATTAATTGTGAATAAAACAACTGGAAGATGCAGAAAGGTAAATTTCAGCTCAGACTAGCAAATATTTGCATGCTTCTACAATCTCAGTGACACATGAATGAGGGAAGGGAGCTCTGTCAAAACTTTTCCTGTGCCTGTCCAAATGTCAGCACGCCCACCAAATGCTGCATGATGGGGACAGGGCCTGGGCAGCATTTCTGAGAAATACCAGTGTGGATAGTTTCAGACAGATCCTTCTGCCAGAGAAGGACGTTCCTTGCAGATGTATGAGGAATTCGGGGCCATCCCAGGGAGCAGCTGGGGGCTGCTGTTCACCAGGCAAGCGCTGGTTATTGCAAGACTGCTCCGGGGAAAAAGGGCCAGAAAAGCTTCTCCAAGGGATGGTGGAGAGGCAGAATGCAAGGCCTCTGCTCCTTAAATGTAACTAAACTGCAGGATTGTGTTACAAAAACACCTAAGAAAGAATTAGTGGTGGATTTCCATGAAAAAAGGTGTTTCAGATGAAGATGTGCTATAAACACAGAGCCAGTGTGTTTGCATCATGCCACATTACAGCCAGGGATAAACAACCCATTTGTGTTGTCATCACTTTCTAAATAGAATCAATATTTCAACTGAAATTGAGATTTTTTTTTTCCCCTCCAGAAAACACTTTCATAAACACGTCAACATTTAACCCTAAGTAAAATAAACATCGCTTTTCACGTTCAGCTGTGCAGAGAAGCTTTTCTTCACCGAATCTTTGGAGCTTTGAGGCATCTCCTAGCTCTGAAAGGCACTCAAGCTTGTCATCTTGAGGAAAAAAGGTTTTAACAGCACTTCATAAGTAGCAATAAGGATTCCACTAAAAACAGAACAAAGCAGGACTTTAGATTTTTAAGCACATTTTGTGCAGCCTTACAGTGGGATCCCTGAGCAGGCTCTGCAGCAGCAATTCTTTAATTTTTTTATTTTTTTTTTTAATGAGTCTTCTAGACTATGTTGTAACAGATTTGAGGTTTTTATAAACATGTATTATCTGGGAAAATATTGTCTGGATATTTTGAGGTAAAAACTGAACTTTTCCTACAGATGAGCACTCAGTGCTGTACTAATCCTTCCCTCCACAAGGGCCTGCAGATGAATTTCTAGTATTTCTAAAGCATTTTTAAACAGAGTACCCAGTGAAAGGACCTGGGGGAACGGCTGGAGCTGTGTCAGGGGGGATTCTGGGTTGGATATCAGGGAAAGGTTCTTCCCCCAGAGGTGCTGGGCACTGCCCAGGCTCCCCAGGGAATGATCACAGCCACAAGGCTGCCAGAGCTCCAGGAGGGTTTGGACAGTGCTCTCAGGCTCAGGATGGGATTGTTGGGGTGTCTGTGCAGGGCCAGGAGTCAGACTCAATGACCCCTGTGGGTCCCTTCCAGCTCAGGATATTCTGTGATTCTCTGAGTATTCACCTGTGATTCCAAAGTGCTTGAGACTTACTTCCACTGATCATTCACTTCTGGTTCCCTGAACTAATCAATGCTGACCCTACTATCACTTCCTCTTCCCAAATTTCCATTATCAGGAGCGAAACAGGGGAGCTCACAAGGTGCATGCAGATACCAATGTGTCAGCTAAAAGCCCTTCCTGCAAGAATGAACAGCAGTGACCACAAAGGTTCCTGTACAGGAACTCTGCTCCTGCACAGGGCACACGCTGGAGACAATCAGTGACCCACGTGTACTTGAAAAAAACCCAACACGGAACATGTCAAGACCTCGCCAGGACGACAGTGTCAGTCTCTGAGTGTGGGGGCACAGGGGGACAGTGACAACTGTACACAGACATGCACACAGAAATTGTACATTTTACCAACCCTCAGGCTTCCACGGCTACCCACTGACATGCGCTCGTCTTCATCCGAAGCCTAGCGAGAGAGAGCGTAGAGACAAAAAAACAGTGAAAAGAACACAAGTAACAGGCAGCGAGGCAAATGCTGATGGCTTTGATGGGACAGGAGGAAGGCAAAGATGCACAAACTCGATGTCTTTAAGAAAGAATTGCATTGAAATGATAAGCAGAAAGTAAATGAAATCATACCCTGCCCAAGAAACACAGTCAAGCATTTTATTATAGGGTGAAGGAGGAGCTTGCTCAGGTGTTCCCTGCTCTATGCTCTCAGCCCTCTGGCTCAATAAATTAAACACTCCAAGCAGGTTATTTCCCCACTTTCCAACCCCTTTATTCTTGCACATTTGCAAAAGCTCCCTGGAGTTACTGGGGAGAGGGCAGAGAAGTCAGGAAGTGGCTGTGGGGTTTTCACTTGCCGGGGGCGGCAGGAGCTTGTTTTGGTTCTTTTCTTTTAAGAAGGAAGTGCTTTATACATGTCTGTTTTCTTAATCTGAAATATCTGGCTAAACAGAAAAAGCAAAAATAGGTACTAACCGAGGCATTTCTTCGGGCTCTACGGGAATAACGCTCACTGTCTTCCTACCAAGGCAGCAGAGAGAAAACAGAGGGAGGCGTTGAGAGGACAGACACAGCAACAGAGCGTTCCAGAAACACACAGTGAACTCCAGCCACACTTAGGAACCAGTAAAGTTAAACCAAACAATGGAAGGTGACACCCTGTCAAAGCAGAAAAACCTTTTCTCCCTCCTCTGTGACCCCCAATTTCTTCCCCTCTGCTACACAGCCTCTGTGACACTGGAAACACCATTGGATATTTTGCATTTCAACAAGCTGATTTTAACAAATTCATTTGCCACCGAATTTAGAAACTGCAATAGAAAAGAGCAAAAAAAGTTTCAACATTGTAGCCAACAGATTCTCACAGGTGAGCTGATTTCCAAGCAAGGGAATTGCCAGTAAGGTGGAGTTAAACTCATCCAGCAAGGATTTGAGGAGACTCAATGTGAGACCGGGGCACTTTGGTGGGTGGTGGTCCATGCAAACCAGTATTTACACTGATAAATTTTCGAGGGCCAAGGAAGTTGGGGAGTTTGGGAAGTTACCTTCTACACTGGAAACCAGCTGTTCAGTTTTGCCTTTTCCAGCATGCACTACTCAGCTTTGCAGGGCAAGGCCACAGCTTTCATCTGGCATCGCTGCTAAGTGATTTCATAAACTTAGGGGTGAAAGACATTTGAAACCAGTGATTTCCAGCCCATTAGCAACTTCTTCATCTTGTATTATGGGCGTTAAAATAGTCAGATGTTGCTGGTGGCCATGTCTGTAGCTGGTATTCACTGGCTTTAGGACATTCTAAAATCCAGGATGTTGTATTTTTGGAAAAAGTAAGGATTGCCACCATAGCAGTAGTAATTCCTCTGAGGGATTCCCCTGGGCCAGCGAGCGCTAAGGGAAATGAAACAGCATGAGTGAAACTTGCCCACAATTTACCTGAAGGCCGATTTAAGAAGACCCAAATGGTGATGAAATCCCCAAGCACAAACATTCCCTGTATCCCAAGGGGCTTTAACAGGTCTTTATCCTAACCTAATCTTCCAGCGATGGTGTAGACACAGGTCTGTAAAAAGAGATGGCTCTAACCCAGTCCTTGCCAGTTTTAAGCTCATCAAAAGTCACATTTCTGTTGGAAAAGCAAGACCGTGGGATTGCTTGGAGCAGAACCCACACTCCCAACGAGGAGGGATCCCTCCTTTGAGGGATCTTAAACTCTATGAACTCCACAAAACTCCAACACGCAAAAGTTGTTGAGCTACGTTGATCAAGTCCTACCATCCATTGCTCGATGTCTCCCCACTTAGTGTCCAGACCATAATATTTCTACAGACAGAAAAGGGAAAAAAACAGAATTTAGATGAGAAAAGCAAACACGGAACATTTAGACATGCAGGCCAAGGCACACAACTCCACACAAACATGCCAGGGAGAGCTGTGCTGCGTGGCACTGCAGCCCCCCGCAGCACGTGCCTGGAAAGGGGAAGGGGGAATTTGGGGATGACCAGGGTGCTGAACAGCTTCTTCTCCCTCAGCAGTGCAAAACCCCCCGTACTGGGGGACAGGAGCAAGGAGAGTAATGAGTCTTCAATTCCTGACCCAGTTAAGTCAAGACTCATTACAAGGGAGGCAAGCGCAGGACACTTCCAGGATGAAAACTGCTGTCAAATCATGTTTCCCGTAGAGGTTTGTCAAACTGGGCAGACAAGTTGGATACAACTCATCTCTGGGCACTCTGATTCGCTGGTTTAGAGCCCCACAGAGCTCCTTTCAGAGCACCAGCATTTTTGCCTACATTTGACCCATCTGACAGCAATGGCAACACCAACAAGGGTACAAGAGGACAAGATCCACCAGTGCAGGCGAGGACAACACTGGGAACTTCCCAATAAACTTAAATTTCCACCAGGCAGCAAGTTGTTCACAGATCAGCAGGTTTAACGGGACTCTTCTTCCTCCCCAAACAAGCTTGTCAAATCTGGTCTCAGGAATTTTGCATTTTTAATGGTGCTCATAACGTTCCTGTGTGAATTAAAACTCACTGGCCTAAAGCACAGCAACAGCCAAATGGTATACTCTTCCTGCTTAAGGAAGAATAACATATATTTTAGAGCTTTCCTAAAACCTTGAGGAAGCAGGAGTACCAAAATAAGGAAATGATTAAAAAAATCAGAAATCTGTTCTGTATTGCATTTTGGTTTTAGCCCTCCCTCAAAGGTATTAATGTAATTTTATTTTCACCTTTCAAAACCTTATTCACTTCATTAATAAACCAAAACAGAGAGGTGGATGTTCTTCAGTGCTGTATCACTTTTTTCCCCACTTCAGAATCACAACCTATGCAATGGCCCCTTTTAAAATTAACTTTTATGCACATCTCAGCCTGGGAATGACCCCTGAAAATTCCATGAACTCCCAGGGCTATGTACATGATGAGAACCTACAGATTATATGCTTTGTAGTAAAGCAGGTCAGGTAAAGCCTTATTAGAGGCATTTTAGTCATTAAGAGACAGAGAACATTTTCTAACACCAGACATCAATTTTTAAAAACCCCACACTATTAAAATGGAGAATCCTTTTTCACACATAGGAAGGATCCATCAAAACACTTGTAATTTTTCTAAGGTTTGCTGCTTCCTTTTCCTGCCCTCTGTTCTCCTCACTGCCTGACACTGCCTTCTGAATTCAGCATTGCAAAAGGCAGATAAGGAAATAGCCCTTACAAGACTTGCTATGTCACAGTTTAAGTTCCACTTACAGGCTTTTCCTTCTGCATTTCAAATTACACGGCTACGTGCTTAATATCCCCTAAAGAAAAATCTTAATGAATGCAACTGCCTGGAGACTCTTAAATTTATAATCTTTTAAAGAGCACATGCCATACTGGACTGAACTGGCAGCTTTTGAGCTCGTAAGTATTTTGACCCCTCAGCCACTTCTCCAAGCTGTCTCCCTACACTGACTCTTCTGTTCTACCCCCAGGGGCCTGATTCCAGTGGGTTGAAGGAGGAAATGGTGCTTATCCATTCATTTAGGTTTCAGCTAGAGGCCCTTGCTGGACTCAAGTTCCCTTCTACCTGGAAAAGTGATATTACAATTAAATAATTAACGGCGTTAATACCACTGAGAGAGAATTCCGGATGCGATTTGCTCAGTGAGTGACAGTGAAACTGCCAGACTCGCAAACTCGCCATGGGATGTTGGGAGGATAACCCACTTATCTCCTCATCCATGTCAGGACACCAACAGTAAACAACATCCTGGGCTCCCATGGGGCTGCTTTTGCACCAGAAGGTTAAATTAGTTCCCATAGAGGAGATTAATAATGAGCCTGTTGATCCACGGGCGGACATCGAGTCACTCAGCGCGCAGTCAACTCCAGAAATAAAACCAGGAGTGAGAGAGATTTGTTGCCAAACTGATGGGGTCAGGATTAAACACCAGAGCACATGATTTGAGCAGCTCTCTTCATATACACACACACTCAAAAGAGGAGAACAGCACTTGCAAGAAGCACATGCAGGGCTGGGTCAGGCTTTGAAACATGCAGTTAGGGCGGCTGGAGTGCCAGAACAAAACCAAACACACTGTGGTTTAGGGAGATATTCATCACTCAGCAAGCAGTAAAAATATCTCAGGAAAAAAGAGAAATATTCAATAAGGTAGAAAATGGCAGGCTGGAACAAAAATGTGCTTTCTCCCTTCCTGTAAATCTTTTTTGGAGCTATTGCTGTTTCTAGGTGCCACATAGTTCGCATGCTGAAAGTGTCAAACAGCCAAACATCACAACACAAACCCCAACATCTCTGTTGCTACATAGCAAGTGACCTCAGATCTACTTTTATCATCCTCTTTGTCATCATCATGGAAAGGGAATTGGGAGGAGGGAGGGGACCATGACTTTAAATTGAGGGGAGATGGGATTAAACAATATAAAAGCACTTATAATGCTTGGGTGTCATTGGAAGGAAGGCTGTACAATTTATTTACCAAAAGATTATAAATTCAAACACAGCATCCCTGATTTCCTCCAGTGACTTTGTGCAAATAAAGTCATCTGAAAGTCGTTCTTCCTGCTGGCACCTGTTACATGCTTGCCCAGCCTGAAACTCTTCCAGTGATTCTCTTGGCCTTCAGCACACAAATGTCTGTGTGGTCACTGGTGACACATGGAGCCACTCCTTTGGCCCTGCTCTGCCATGTCACTTTTCTGTTATTGATTATTCTTTGCCAAACAGGCTGTAGAAAAAATCGTATTAAGTGCCTGACCAGACATTTTTACATGGGTCATCTTCGCCCACTCCCCTTTATTGTCCACCCCTCAAGATTACGGGAGGGAAGGGCAGAATTACATGGAAATTTACAGCCTGCTGTACATCTCCCACTCTTTAGAGGATTTCCTAGGCTGGACTCAAGGATCTTGGAGGTCTTTTCCAACCCAAATGGTTCTGTGATTCTGAAATTGCAGCAAGACTCACAACATGGGAACACATGCAAACAAGAATGAAAGCGAGCAAGCCCTACCTTCTGGACCTGATAGATCTGGGGGGAAAGGGAGAGGAAAGAAACAAGGAACAAAGCTAGCGTGAATGATGGATACATAGCAATGCAACGTTCCACAGCTCGTTCTAGAGGGAAAAAACAGCATTTATAGAGAAAATACAGCAAAACATGAACACAGAGAAGAGCACACTGAAGCCCAGTGGATTTAGGTAGGACAAAAGCAGCGTTTGCACTGTAGGCCTCCTGCATGTGCACAGCGAGGACACAGCATTCCTGTTCCCATTCCCACCAGGCTCTGGGATGCTCATGGGACATTTTATCCCTAGGCTTTGCACCGGGCCAGAGCCCAGCCCAGCTGTGAGCCAGGACCTCTCATTTTTCCAGCCTCCCTGTATGACAGCAACGGATGCCCAAATATTCGCCCGGGACAAGTCGTGCATCCACCACCACAGTAAAAGCAAACAGCATTAACTACAGCCCAACTGTTCCTCTTTGAAGGACAAAAGTTGTCCTTGAGGCATGAAGCACAGTTACAGAAGCACCAACCCCACACACCTTTCACCGGTGCACAGCACAATAAAACTCCTAGAAAATTCCTTGCACATTCATTGCCAGCACTAGAGGATCCCTGCAGACTGCTCTTTCGATTTTTAATGTTTTCATGGAGCCTCCCAACGTTTTCAGGCCTTAATAAATGCACTGCTGACTCTGTTGTTCCATAGTGCTGGAGCACTTGGAGCACAAAATCTTTACAGCCATTCAACTGCATCTGAATTTTGTGTAAGTGAAGAATTGCCCTTAACTGATCAGTGTTGCAGAATGGCTCAGGGATCGGGGCCATGGGACATTAAAGGCCTTGTGCGAACAAAGTAAGGTTTAGAGCAGAAGGCCTGTAGGCCATGAGAACTCCAAATTGTACTGAAAGCAAGAATAGCCAAGGCCATCCTTGAGTGATTGGGAAAGTACCAAGGAAGGGAGTTGTAGTTAGAGGAACAAGAAGAATCCCTGAAAAGAAAAGCCACCTGTGGGAAAGACATGTAGATGTAACTTTTTATAGTTAACCAATGATGTTACGTCTAGTAGGCATAATTAACTGTAATAGTATAAAAGCACTGAGTTCCACGAATAAAGATAAAGTTTGCTTATAAATCATATTGATTTGTGTGTCTTGCTTCCCTCACCATCAGCAGATCAGGTTTGTGAATCCACATGAAAACAGAAAACATGTTTTTTCCTGCATCTTTCCTAAAGCCAGAAACCTTTTGGGGGGAGGGGTTTAAAAAAAAAAAACCCCAAAGAAGCTTTCTTGTTCGAAAACACCTGGCTGGCCGCACAATCCTCCAGTGGGTCAGCTGGTGGCAGGGTAGTCAAGCCTCCCAGATTTTGGGGTATTCGGAGGATCCCTGCCATTCACTGCTCTCAGGGACACCTTACGGGAACCTGGATCCCAGCGCTGGGAAGCAGAGCTTATTTCTCTCAATCCATGCCCTCCTGATCAGGTTCCCCTTCATGAAGGACAACTGCACAACCCAGATTAATGCTTCAGCAGCATTAATTCCCATTCCGACAAGCACAGTGTGGAAAACTGGGACCCGTATTTTAAACCGGCATTCTCACACAAGTAACCACCCCATCTGCCTTTTCCTAAGAAAGCCCAGAAGAGGAAAATGAACTAAGCCCTCCCACAACGCTGCACACAATTCCAGTCTCTGGCTTCTCCATGGCACACTCAGAGTGCCTTTCATCCATGCACAGGAGCCAAACACCACAGGTTCAGATGTGGCAATTCCCACACAGCTGATTAACCTTAGAGCTTTAACTTTTCCATGCTGGTTTTTCCCACCCACACCTCGAGGCAACTCCATGGAAGCCTTATTTTTCAAATCCCAGCGCTTCAAGCTTGGCACAGCAGGTATTCCCTGCGGAGTCCAAAGCAAGGCACGCAAGGAGCCTTGTGCCCAGGACCCAGATTGCCAATGGGCAAGATAACAATGGGGCCCTTGTTCAGGCCAGGCACCATGGAGGGAGGGTGGAGAGGGCTTGGGGATAAAACCACGAGTATCATCTAAATGTTCCAGCTTTTTATAAAGCCTGGAATTTTGGAGGAACCCATTAGACAACAGGCATTACAACAGCTCTGCTCCAAAGTGACGGATCCCTCAGCAGTACACCAGAGGAAGGTGTCCCTGTCCATGACAGGGAGGTTCAAATTAGGTGATTTTTAAGGTCCTTTCCAACCTAAACCATTTTAGGGTTCTCTGATGACACTGTCCTCTTTAGAAAGTGTGGTACAGGAGAAAACACACACTTTTAAACAATCACCCCTATTGCAGATGTGTCCCCCCTAAAAAGAGTCAATACACATCTAAGCAGGCGAATGCCCTAAAAAGCACTTTCCTCTTTAAAACCCAAACATGTTTCATCCACAGTATTAACAGCAGACAGCTTTCCTGGTTTCCTCATCACAGGAGGCTGCCCACAAAAATAAAATTTTTCATAGAAATAGCTTTAAAACAGGACAGAACAAGCCAGTGTTGCATGGTTAGATGGTGGCAGAAGTACAGTGTGCTAGAAAAACCTTCCACATCATCCCTCTCCAAATTTTCCTGTGCATCTTCACACTGACTGTATAAGACACAGATTAACCATCACAAACCTCCATTTTCCCCCTGCTTATGTAAGCACCAAGTTTCACAGTCAGTCTCACCCCTCCCCATTCAAGCCACAAGAATCTGCTTTTCTCTCTCTCTTTTTTTTTACTAGAAAGCATTGGTAACCTATTTTATTCCAAAGAAATATGAATCCAAAGGGGGGAAAGTATGTGCAAGTGAGGTAAGGAAGGAATTTACAAAACAACCAACGCAACTTTTGTGCTGTGCCCTCAAAGCAAGAGCTGCACATGAAGCCAGAAGACCAGCACAGTGCACTCGCCTTGAACCAGAAGTACAGGCTTGTCTACCGTGTGAACTGGCAGGGCAGAATCTTATCCCACCGATTAAGGAGTGGGAGGAGATCATTCTCTTTTCACTTCAGGCCCTAATATCAGCTTACAGTGTGGTCTCCAAGTGTCAGACCTTGAAGAGACATTTAAAGCTTTGCCAGCAGAACACACAGAAGGTACTCCTACAGAAATCATTCTCTACAATTAGCTCTAAATGCTGCAGCTTTTGCGTGTCTCAAAATGTTACTGTTAAATATTGCTTGGGGAAAAAAAGGCTTTAATACATTTTTGGTCAAGCTTCTGAGAAAAATAAAAGAAAGTGCACAGGAGAAAAATTATATTCTTCCCATTTTACCTCGTAGCCCCGTGAGAATTAACAAATTGTTACTCTAACTGTTTTTCTAACTGCGGTGACCACTCCTGGCTTGCTCTTCTGCGTGAATTAACAAGAAATACCTGAGTGCACACAGGAATTTGTCTCAGGACCAAGTACATCTTGACAGTGCAAGCCAAAGGGACTGGCCTCAGACTCTGCAGCTGGAAACCAAACGTTTCAAAAGCACGGCAGCCTGGTATGGTAAACCAGGACCCATGACTGCTCTGACTCCCACCAGCGGTGGGAAAGCAGGGAAGGGAGAAAGGACACCTATTGTAATTGTCCTTTCAGCTCAGAACAGGCACTGGCACTGAGAGCTCTCCTGCGCTCACTGATGTGTGGAAGCAAACCAGAGAACCTAACCAGACTTCCAGATTAATTATTTACATCTTTGGTGGGTAACAACAACAAAGCAGCACTGAATAAGAGGTCAGAAGCATTCAAGCTGTTACGCTTGTTAGATCTGTGCTTTCCCCAAAGCTTCATTACAGCGAACACATTCTCTAATAAATATATAAACTGATTCACATCCCTGCGATTCAAGAGTGATCGATGCCCTTATCTTCATAGGAACTCCCCATGTCCTGGGCTGATCCCCCAACATGGGCAGCAGGGGAATGGGGAATTCTGCCCCTCTGCCCTGCTCAGGTGAGACCCCACCTGCAGAGCTGCCCCAGCCCTGGGGCACAGCACAGGGAGGATGTGGAGCTGCTGGAGGAAGTCTGGAGGACGAACAGAGATGATCAGAGGGATGGAGCAGCTCTGCAGTGAGCAAAGGCTGGGAAAATTGGGAATGTTCCAACAGGAGCCCCATCCAACAGGAAAGATGTGGCAACACTATTTACAAGGGCTGGAATGACACGACAAGGGCGACGGGCTGCCCACTGACAGAGAGTAGGTTTAGATTGCATATTAGAAAGAAATTCTTCCCTGTGAGGGTGGTGAGGCCCTGGCACAGGGTGCCCAAAGAAGCTGTGGCGGCCACATCCCTGGAAGTGTTCCAGGCCAGGCTGGATGGAGCTTGGAGCAGCCTGGGCAGTGTCCCTGCCCATGGCAGGGGGTAGAACGAGATAAGTTTAAAGGCCCCTTCAAACTAAGCCATTCTGGGATTCCGTTATCAGATCATGATTCTTGTGCTCATTTTCTTTCTTCAGCTTCAGAAAACACTTTTCATTTACCCATCGGACAATTCCCTATTAAACTTGTGCTCACCTTCTCCTCCTTAGCTTCTCCCCCCCCGGAGAAAAAAAACCCAAAAAACAACAAAGAAACCAAACTAAAAAACCCAAACCACTGGCACAGTTACCCTTCTTTGTGCTGCCTGGCACGAGGTGGTGCCAGGTGAGGAGATGATACCGCCTCTGGAGCACACCTGCAATCCTGCCCCACCACAGCGCAGTCTTCCTCAGGAGCTTTCCCACATCTCACCCTGCAGTTGAGCGTCCTCTGCCAAAAGCCCATCTATTGCTGCTGTACAGTTTCTCAATCATATGTGTAGACTCTTGATGGAAAAGTCACCCAATTACTTTAAAATGAGGGAAATGAAGTGTGAGATCGAGAAATGTCATAAATATGAGGTGGCGGGCAGGAGAGGAGCCAGTTTCCAAATCCAGATCATTAAAACATGTTCCTTCACTGCCATAGTTATAGTCTGTAATGGCAGCACCTGGAAACTTTTAACTCAGACCAGCAGTGTAAATACATTTTCAAGTAATCCACGCTCCACAAGAAGCCTGCCAGGGCATGCACACGGCTTTAAGCATGAAAAACTACACGCACACGCAATAAATTCATTTATTGCTTTTTAACTCCCAGAAGGGAGTTAGGGCTCTAAAAAGCCTTCTGAAGTAGTAAAGCAAGTGCTTTAAATTCTGGTTATTTAACATGGCAGTAGTGGAAAAGTGCTCTTTATGTCTCTGAAAAGTTTGCAAAGGGAAATGAAGATGGCAGAGAACCAGGTGTACAGATCCCAGTGTCACAGTAGGTTCCCTGCCAAGGAAAGGGTAGGTGCCAAATCTCCTGTGTTGATCGCTGCTTGGGATTTTCTATATTTATGTTTTATTATACCTTCAAGACACTGGTGGCAATGAAAAACTTCCTGCAGCTATCCTTAACATCTCTACCTGGCATCTGGGGGCTAAGATTAAACTGTTTTGAAAAGGTACAGATATCCAAGCTTGCAAAATATTAAATAAATGCGTCATTTATTCCAGTGAGGTACGAAGCAGATTGTGATGGGTATCTGGCTGAGCTTTCAATGAACATGGTATTTCAGAGGGACATCCTGCCCTATTTAATTTCTATCCATACAAAGAAGTTTTAACAGGTTTTCAGATGACAAACTCTTCAGCTGTTAATTGCAGGAGCTTTAGTTTTAACACCAAAATTTCAGTTTACTAAGACACCCTTTGCAGCATCAGCTTTTAATCTGCAAAGGGGTCATCAGCTCCATTAAGTCACCTGTAAATTAGACGGTGTCAGCTGCCAGGACACCCCTATTTACTCTGCTGCCCAAACAAAACACGTGGTTCCTGTTTAGCACAGCCCTCCCACGGCTGCTCCCAAGCGTCACCGCCTCGGCCGCCGGCACAGCAGCTCGGCAGTGACAACACTTCCCACTGTGGGCCAGGTTACAAGAAACATCCCTCAGAAAGCACCAACTGCAGCAGGAAAAGGCTCCTGCCTTCCACGGGCTCTGTGTCTGCCGCAGGGGAGCTGAGACGCATCCAGACCTGCCTCACCACAAGCTGAGCGTGGGCAACCTGCTCAAGAGCTTCTCCTGGGGGCTGGCTGCTGCAGCCTGCACTGGCACTGCTCTGCTGTCACATCCCGATCCACATCCTGCTGTCACCTCCTGGCTCACTGCTCAAAAGCTCAACCAGATCCCGCTCTGCACCCTAAAGTAGATGCAGAGCCACTGAATTACAGAATGGCCGGGGCTGGAAGGGACCTTAAAGCTCATCTCGTTTCAGCCCCTGCCGTGGGCAGGGACACCTCCCACTGTCCCAGGCTGCTCCAAGCCCTGTCCAACCTGGCCTGGAACACTTCCAGGGATCCAGGGGCAGCCACAGCTTCTCTGGGCACCCTGTGCCAAGGCCTCACCCCCCCTCACAGGAAGGGTGCTTTTCCTAACATCTAATCCACCCCTGCCCTCTGTCAGTGTGAAGCCCTTTTGTCCTACCCCACATTAATTCTTATTATATATTCCCACACCCCACCCCCAGACTCCTTACTTCTTCCTTCTCCTTCAAAAATCTCTTGAAAAATTTGAGTTGTGATGACTGTTGTCTCTGTTGTGCCTACTCTCCTGTTTCACTGAATGCACATAATCAAATACAAATTTTAAGCCCTCCTGGTTCAGTTCACCAGGTAATGCTTTGCCAAGTTTAGTTTCTGCCCTTGCCAACAGCAGCCCATCCTTTTTACAAAGTGGGGGAGGGTGCAGCACCAGCTACACAGCAGGAAGCAGAACAATTCACAGTGGAGTTATACAAGGGCCAGGAAATCTTCCATATTCATTGGATTCCTAACGAAGTGATAAGAATCCACCACCCCTGATACGCACACAAAGAAGCTGCACACATCAAAGTTTAATATTAAACGAGAATTACTAACCACCAGGATTTTCTGTGATTAATTATGCTGGTTTCACTAAGATAAAATACTCGCCACAATTCACGTTTTTTCCAGGTTTTTCTACGACCAACATTAGTTCCACGCAGATTATTTCAACAAAATATAGGTGAACCCTCTCTTTCAGCATCTCTGAACATCCTCCTCCCTGGATATAACCCAGGCATCCCCCAAAGCCTCGGCCTTACCTCTTTTTGCTGCCTCTCCAGCTCTTTCATCCGGATCTCCCGCGCCTCCGCCCGTGCCGCTCGCTTCGCCGCGAGTCTCGCTTCAGCCTGGAAACAGGAACACAGGAATGGGATGAGATGAAAGCTGGGAAACCCAACGGGGAACACACTGGTGAAGCAGGGCAGGGAATGGGGAGGCTTGACTCGGCGAGGCTGTAAACACATCTGTAGGAGTTAATTCCCTACTGCAGGTAATGGCCCTGCCTTCTTATAATACCCTAACTTGTTATCTTCACAGTCAGGTAAAACACCCCCGTGCAGGCACTACCCTCCCTGAGCACTTGTGTTTAAAAGAGCTCTATAATTACTATTTGTGTGGCTGGAGAGGAAACAGAGACTTATTTAAGAAAGGCAGGTTTTGCTCTTTTTGTTTTGGGCTGGTTTTTTCTTCCTCCCTTGCAGCGTGGATTGGTTTTTATTGATGAATTAATTTGACCCACGGCAAACACATTATGTGCCATTTTTCCTAACCGCTGACACTGCGCACACATACCTGGACGCAGGATTTGGGTAAACACTGCACTTCAGCACAACTGTGCACAGCTAGGGCCGAAATGATGGAGAGACAATGCACCAGCTCCATTATAAATCTCAAAAATTCCATATTCCAGTCCAAACCTCCCTGAAGTAGAATTCTGCCAAGAACAGACCTCTCGAGAGATCTACGGTGCTTCCTCACTTCAGCCCAGTTGGAAGCGCTGGAACATGCTACAGAGTAACATTTTTAATATTCTGCTTTAAATCCCAGGCAAAGCCAGCAGGTCTTACAGTGGAAAAAAAGTGAAATTAGCTCAGCCTTGGTACAGTGCAACCGTAAGCAGCTCGCCCAGTGGAATTCAGAACAGCTCAGCAGGGAGCTGAAGCTACCACTCACAGTCAGTCATCCTGGTGTTACACCCAACTCCTCTGCTTCTGAAACCCTCTGCTGTAAGGACAGCATCCAAATTTACAGGAAAAACTGCCATAATATCAAGGTCAAGCACACAGAGGAATCAAAACGCCTGTGTTTTCAGTAGCACTTCTAAGCAGAAGGAAACCCACAAAAAATAGAAAGGTGTAATTTCTTTTCCTGTCTGTAAGTGTATTCACCACTCAATCTTAGGGAAAAGGGCCACAACCTTCAAAAAGACAAACAAAACATGGGAAAAAAAGCCAAAAAAAAGGAGTAGGATGGCTGAAACTTGCAGCTAACAGAAAAGGGCTAATGAAAACCAAGCACGAGCTGGTGTATGGAAGGACCAGGAGCCTCGTGATGATGCAGATCTTAAAACCTCAGACTAGAGAAGACCAAGAGGGGATTTCATCAAGCCATACAAATATCCCAAGGGTGGGTGCCAAGAGGGTGGTGCCCAACTCTTTTCAGGGGTGCCCAGCGAGAGGACAAGGAGCAATGGCCACAAACTGAAGCACAACAAGTTCCACCTCAACATGAGAGAACTTCTGTGCACTGAGGGTGGCAGAGACCTGGAACAGCTGCCCAGGGAGGCTGTGGAGTCTCCCTCTCTGGAGACATCCCAAACTTAACTGGGCACGTTTCTGTGTCACCTGCTCTAGGTGACCCAGAGGATTGGACTGGATGAACTCTAGATGTCCCTTCCAACACCAACTATTCTGTGATTCTGTGAAATCTGAAAAATTACTTGTAACAAGAAAACAAGCCTTCTCTGAGAATTAAAAAAAGCCCATGGCAGAAAGAACTAAGAATTGGTTTTGCATAGAGCTGCTCTCCCTTGGGTTCTTTACCTGAATTTTGAGGTACCTGGCTCCGCCTTGGACAGAAACTCTTAGCAGGAGCAGACCCTCCACACCCGCACCCAGAAGTGTTTTCAACAGCACTTCCCAACCTGAAGCAGTTTGTCCAACCAAAGAAAGCCCCAGCCCTGCTGCTGCTGGGCAAAGCCGGGGTGGAATCCCTGCCAGGCAGTGCCGTGATCCACCTGCAGTGTTTGAAATTGCTCATGACACCCACTACCTAAACATGCCCCGAGATGTGTGCTGAAGGTAAGAAATCACAGCTCTGGAAACAAGCCTGATACCGACATGACGTGATTCCTTGCTGTTTATTTCAAAATAAACACTGCCAAATCCTGCCTGATGGAGGTGAGGAATGGCACCAGCACAAAATGCTTTTTCCCTATGGAAAACAATGGGCCCCAAAAGTCTCCATAAGCAAAATACTGGGCACAGGTACTAAACAGTATAGGCTGTGTATCCCCCAGCTGCCCTCCTGACAGAAAAAGGCAGGAACAAGATTATTTGGATGTTAACATGATTGTAGCTGTCATCCTCAAGAATTTCAATAACCAGCTGAGCTTTCACATTAGAACTAGGTGCTTGTATGTAAAATTCAGATGTTGTACTTTGGAAAAGTAAATATATTTCCCCTTGTTTCCCCTGTATAAGAACCAAAGGATTTTACACATGCCCTAGCTCCATTGCAGAATTACATATTTTCCCAGAAGCATGTACATATAATATGAAATGAAGCAACTTCAAAAATAGGAATAAAATTAAAAGTGTAGCCAGTTTTTCTCAGGCCTTCCTGAGAGTGAGGCGTGCCAGTTTCTAAATTACTGACACCAACTGCAGGAAGTTAAATTAATTTTACTTTGTGCAAAATCCACATGTAACCTGTCATTTCTTAGGACATAATTCTGTTTTTAGGGCCAATCCATGGGGCATCTCTGTTTTATTCTATTTCACCCTTGCAGCCCTCTGGCTGCCCATTTAAAGCCAACCTGCAAACCTTGTAAGAATAAAAACATTTTCACTCAGCAGATTGACTAACAATGGCTTACATCTTGGAACAAGCATACTGTTTATTTATGAACTTTTTCTTTCCATGACCACATGTCAGCCTTAAGTGTCTTTGAATACAAACAACAGAAACTGTATCCTAGGTTCTTGAACTTTAAGCTAAAAACCTGTCGTTAGCATATACTGGTACCTTTGTAAGAAGTCATCAAGTGTTATTCCATCCTGAACACTTGTATCTTAAAGCAACTCATTTTTATCACATCAAAACAGATAATTACAGAATTGTTCAGGCCAGAAGGGACATCAGGAGGTCTCCAGTCCACGCTCCTGCTCAAAGCAGGGTCAGCATCACATTCAGATGTGTTGCTTAGGGCTTGATCCAGATGGCTCTTGAAAACCTCTGAGTCTATGGCTCCACAGCCTCTCCAGGCTCCTGTTTCACCACCTGTCTGTCCTCGTGGAATAAAGTAATAAATCCTCCCCAAATCATGTCAGAACCTGCTCTTAGCTCCTTAGTAACCCCAACTTCTCTGTCAGAAGGCTGCTGTACCTTAACATCTGCATCAAGCACTAAGGAATATTTTCAAGCATGTTCTCAAGGGCGTCTGGGTGCCATTTAGATGATTACACAGTTATTTTCACCATGGTTCCTGACCAAACACCAGCTCATTTGTGCTGGACAAAGGAGGGCTTGTAAGAAACAGGCCATCCTCCCCTAAAGGCTTTTTGAGCCCACAGCAAAATGAGAGAACGGGAGACAGGAAATACACAAGGAGGAAAAAAAAAAGACTTCAGCATCTGAGGCTACCCACAAATCTTTGGAGGGTGCTCTCCAACTCAACAGAAGCATATTATGCTAAAGTCAGGCCAGCCATTAAATGGCCAACCTATGGCCTTCGTAATCCCCTTTCTAGCATGCTTTGGTGGGTGGAATTACTTAATCCAGAACGAATTTTTTTTATACTCTGTAGGTGGCACTGGTGACAAACCTGGCATCTCCTGCGAGCTCAGAGGGAGTAAATCCATCAGGGCATGGATGAGCCCACACCTCACTGTGTACGATGTTATCGAAGTCAAACCAAAGCCTGGTAGCAACCCTAACACCCAACAAATCCTGCAGCGAGTGTGGGAGCACATGGGGTTTCCTGTGCCAAAGCCCAGCTCAGGTGCAGGAGGTGTCCCCAAGCACAGCACAGGGCAAGGACACACAGAATGACCCCACTGCCACCCCCACCTGCTCAAGCTGCAAACCTTTAGGATGTGTAAGAACAAAAACACAAGCCAGACTTTTGGACAAACACAGAGGAGTGTCAGATTTATGGTGGGCCTCTTCCTCAGAGGCACGGGTGTGACGGAACTCATCGGAGTTTGTCAAACCACACTCTCTGAGACTCTTGGACTCTGCTCTGTGCTATAAATACCTTGATTTCTTGCACAGCCTGCAAGCAGCAACGCTAACTTTACGTTTCTCTCTCTGCGCTGACTAAACCAAAGCAGGCTTTGCCTGGCTGACTTTGGTCTTCATCCAGCCCAAGCACTTGGCAGAGCCCAGAGTCGAGTCACCTCTAAGGGCAGTAGCAGAGACAGACACTGCAGCCTGCAAGAGACACTGCTGAACATGAGAAAACCACCCAAAATTCACACACTTATGAAATTCAGCTTACTGAAAGCTATTCTTTAGGCTGCTTAAGGCATAAATAACTATTCAAGGTTCAAAGATTTAAAAAAGAAATTAGAAATCACTAAGACTGATGGAAGTGATCTTAAAATCATCTAGTAGTCACTAGTGACTCAGCAAGCAACACAGGCCTCAATCAAAAGTGACAGATCACTGTCAAAAACAGAAGAATAAAAATATGAAGCCTAATTGCACTCATTACAAAGCTTTTGCAACTTCCCTTTTATGAAATATTGCTCATCTGACAAGAAGAACTGGCAGCTTCAGCCCTACTTAGCACGTCATACCAAAAAAAACCCAAACCTCATAAGAGGCTTCCCGTAAAGCCCCATAGGCAAAATGAGAGGAGACAGTAGCCACACTGCTAAGATGAACAGGGAACTGGGCACCAGCTGAAAAATCACCGCCTTAATTTATGTAACTCACTCAAATACTACAAATACACACACTGAATTTTTGTCTTTTTGTTGCAGTCGCTCAGAATGATTTACAGTCACCAAGCCCTGAAACAAATACACTGTTGAACTGCAAAATGGTCGTTGCTTTTGCTGGGCTACTTGCTCAGCACTTGACACTCCAGCTTAAGGGTCACTTGGTTTGAAAATAAAAACCCAGCCCTGTGCAGCAGCAAATCTTTACCCTGCCTTAAGGAGTTCAGTATATTTAGCTCTGAAGAAGGGAAAAACTAAGCAGGTTGTAACTGGAGCACAACCACATCTGAAAAAAAAACCAAACCAGGTATTGAGTATCAGCTGGAAAGGGTGAGAAGCATCTTCTGCCACCTGCAGCAGTGAGGAGAAGTGGGAGCACGGGACCTGCAGCTGCTGTGGTGTGACCCCACCACAGCCCCTTTCTAAACACCACTGGTGGGGCTGAGGCCTGGCTGTGCCCGGGGCCAGGGGATAACGCACAATGGTGACGGAAGCCGTGGCTTCCTGGCCCCACGTGCTGTGCCGGGGAAGCTGCGCTGTCATTATCACGGTGATGAGAGAATTATTTAGGTGGCTTGCTAAGGTAGAGGCCAACGACACACACACATCCTGAAGGTGTGCGTTCTCAGAGCCTTTCCCTCCTGAAAGAGCCAGGGTTTCATTGTTCGCCTGGCAGCTCCAAGACACAGCCAACAAAGGCAGGAAGTTATGCTGCTTTTTTGAGCAGTGAAAAATGACTAGGTTGACTTGCCACATAGTTACATGTGTAAGAGCTTTCCAGCTATACAAAGCACCCCTCAATTCCAATGCACTGAAAATTACCTGCTTCTAAGACTAGTAATCAAAGTCAGTGTCGTATTTTTTGTGGAGGATTGAAGCGTTAGCTTGCCAGCACCAAACCATACCCGGAAAAGCTCTCTGATCCCACTGCCAGGGAAACCTTAAAACACAAGTCTGCCTGACTAAATTACACCTGCTCACTGTAAGCAACCACTACTCTGCATTGCTGCAATAACTATTCTCAGGCTGATTTAAAGTTCTAGCCAACGTGCTTCAGACACAGCCAGCCAGTCATTTTTGGGGCCAGCATAATTTTTCACAATAGACGCTGTCCCATTCCAGTATTTTGTATCCTCTTCTTCAAATATTATATGACTGTTCATAAGGTTTCTTGCACAGCTATACAATTTAAAGTCTATCTAGACATGCAACACCTGATTTGCGATATTCCTATAACACAGTTGATGACCAACAGCTACCAGGTAGAACCAGTGCTAACCCATGGCAATGTTTTTCCCATCTCCATTTGAGCAACATGTGACCTGAATCTGGAGTTTCGGGAGATCACCAGTGAGCGGTGACTATTTAGCATTGAAACAAGTGCCTATAATGACTTCTATGAGTAAGAGGTCAAACCAGCATATTTATCTGACTTTTTTGCATATGAGTTATAAAATCAAACACACTTTGCACCACTTACTCATACAGTAATGAACCCGTGAATCCCATCGGGCTCGGTCAGTCCACATCCTGCTTTACTCCTCGCCTTTCTCTTAAACGCAATTTGCCATTCAAAGGCAGCAGGCTGATGAACCTTAGCCTACACGTAAACAGGGATTCCCTTCTAATACCCCCGTACCAGCGCCGCTGGGCTGGTCTGACAGCTCCTGTCCCTCCGCGCAGTGACAGCGGTGAGCCCGACTGACAGCTCGTGTCGGGGGATGCCCGACCCGCCCATGGCCATCTGGTGGTCCCAAGGGGCTGCTGTGACACTTTATTTAGCAATCATTTAACAGGTTCCGCTGGCACGACCGCTCCCGGAGCAGCAAGCAGCTCAACGTTTCGGTCGGTGACCGCGAAAAGCAAAGCTCGGACAAGCCCTCCAGCCGGGCACACGCGGCGCCGGCCGCTCCCGGCCCCAGCCCCCCGCAGCCCTCCGCTTTACCTGCTGCTGGGCGGCCGGGCTGAGGCAGTCGGCAGCCGCGTCCATGGCTCCCGCTGCCGCCGTCTGTCCCCGGCGGGGCCCGCCCGGACGCGCCCGGCACGGCCCGGGGGCGGAGCGGAGAGCGGGCGGGGAGCGGGCGCCGCGCTCGGCGGCCGGGGCAGGATGGAGAACACACACCTGCCGCCGGGCATCGCTCCGAAACCCGCACAGGATCCAGCACGGAAAGGGCCTCCTCACCGCCTTTTTGTCCCCGAGGAAGATAAACAGCCCCAGATCATCCCAACAACTCGGCGCACGCCCGCCCTCCCTCCGGGCTGCGTATCCTTGCTGCCAGATAACACCCAGGGCAGATGTTTATAAATATATATTCGTATTCACGCCAAGTGGCCATCACATGGCAGAAACAAACCGCCCCACTGCTGTTAATTGCTGCAATTATATCGGTACTGCGGATTGCGTTGTGTAGAGTCGAGCTTAAAACGTGCCATCCACGCTGGATGGGCTGGTGCTGGTTTTATGCTTTCAGAAGTGGCACTACACGCTAAAAAATAACGAAGAAACCCTAAAACATGTAATTGGAGTCTGACAGTACTGCAGAAGAACAATCGGGAATAAGGGCTGGCCAAAAATTAAGGGACACCCTGCATTTCAAAGGTCTCTGGTGATGAGCTGGATAACCCGAAGGCACAGAAGGATTAGAGTATACAAGTGGTTTTAAGTGGCACTAAATGGGACAATAGCCCAAGAACAATTGAAGGCACGGTGAGAGCAGAAACCCTGGCTCCACGGAAATGAATGCCATCGCTTGATTCCACCCGATTTCACCCAAAGCATCTCTCAATTCCCCTTGACTTCACCTCAAGCTCACTACACCTACCCCCTCGCAGAGGCCAGGGAGGAACCCGCCAGGGCCGGGAGATCTGGGAAGCTTCCAGAGCTCATTTTACCCACTGCCATTCTGCAGCAGCAACAATGGAGCACACGAGGAGTCATCTCTTCCTGGCACAGGACCTTTCCAGGCAAGCCAAACAGGTCGCTCCTTAGCAACTCAGCCTGCGCCCTCCTTCCCGGCCAGCGAGCCCAGCGAAGCCTCCACCCAGCAACTGAGCTCAGTTTTTCCATGAGCTGCCGGCCCAGGACAAGGAATCTGGTTGCTCAGGCTGGCAGAGCACACGCTGCCACGCTGCTGACAGTATTTTAGCTAATTTGGAAGCACTGGCACTGTTTTACGTTTGGGGGCAATACTTCAGCTGGATTCACTGGCAGTTCCTGGACCCAAGCCATGTCCCAATGTCCCTGGGAAGGCCAGTCATGCTTCCTTTAAATAAGAGGGATTAGGGATGTCTAACTTGCACCCTGCCCCTGGGAGAAACCCTGCTTAAGCCAGGTGAAGCTTTACAATTGTAGAACAGACCGGATTTACATAAATCACAGAACTACAGAATGGTTTGGGTTGGACGAGACCTTAAAGCTCATCCCATTCTACCCCCTGCCATGGACAGGGACACCTCCCACTGCCCCAGGTTGCTCCAAGCCCTGTCCAATCTGATCCTGAAAACTTCCAGGGATGGGGCAGCTGCAGCTTCTCTAGGCAACCTGTGCCAGGGCCCCACCACCCTCACAGGGAAGGATTTCTTCCTAATACTCCATCTACCCGTGCCCTCCGGCAGTGGGAAGCCATTCCCCCTTGTCCTGTCACTCCCATGCACCTCGTAAAAAGTCTCCATCATTCCTATAACCATTCCTTTAAGTACTGAAAGGCTGCAATAAGATCTCCAAAGCCACATCTTTCATTAAAATCCAAAGCCACCAGTTGAGCGTACAAGTTACTTTTTCCTTCATTACCAGGTAAAGGACCCAACTTTTCAACATGAACTGTCTCAAAATCCACGTCAGTGTGTGTATAAATGAACTAATAGATAATATATATTCTTGTGAAGCACCTGTAATTTAAATCTACATTTAACAGACACTCACTTCATCCTCTAGGACAGCTTATACTGAAATCAGGCCAATGTAACACCATCAGCAAACACTCTCTTTTTCCAGGTGGTGTAACCCTCAGCCCTAAGCCCGTTATTTAAGGCTGATAAAGTTCTCCGTCTGCTGCACTTCCTTATCCTCAGACAGCAAGAGCAAAGCCCATCAGAGATCTTCAGGACCTGAAGGAAGACCCTGGCCTGCCCTGGCTGCCTGGAGATGCTTCTGAGCTGCTGGAAACCTCTCCACTCTGCCCTGCCATGCCAAGCAGGTCTGTCTTTTGTGAACAGTCCAAGAGGAGTTATGCCCTAATTCCCAGAGGCTGCTCAGCATTTAGTTTTGGTGCAGGTAACAGTATGATTTTGGGATTCCTGCAATGAAGAAGGCACTTCTGGACTATGGCAGCTCACCCCAAGGCAGCCAGGACTAGCCACTGGAGTTAACTCTTCAGGAAAAATACATATTGCCTTATATGTAGAAGTTGTAACAGGGAAGAGGAGTGATGTTAACCGTATAAATCTGAAGCATCAGAACAACTCAGCGTGACAAATATCTTCATCTCAGCTTGAAACAGACGATTTGTTCTGGTTCTTGGTTAACAAGAATTAACCTCCCCTTACATTCAGTGGCAAATCTCTACAGGTTTTTTGCACTGTCACTTGGAAAATACACTGAAAATACAAGTATTTCCTACATGAGGCATAAATTACAACCCCCCCCCACCCCCACCCCACCCTTTTCCTATTTATTTCCAAGCCAAGAAGTTTGGTTTTATTTGGTTTACTTGAGGAAGCACTTCATACATACCCTGGGATAAATTCAAACAAACAACTGTACTACAGACTTGCTGGGTCGGAACTGAAGGATCAAGAGGTCTTTTTAACAGCAGCAAATTTCCATTTTTCAGTAATACAGAGCTCTGAACACACACATCAGCATTTTATAATTGATTTTATGTAAAGGGAGGCTCACAATTCCAATCAGGTCCTGACAAATCCCTTCAAAACTGCAACGCCTATCTCGTCATAGCTCTCTCCTGTTCAGAAAAATAGCCAAGGCATCTAAAGCTCTGCTAAAATTGATATTTATTTATTTATTCAGCACACAGTTCTTGTGCCTGTGCATTTCCCATCCAAAATAGGATGCTGTGGAAGAGCAACATTAATTCCAGGACATATCTAAGCAGGAAGCATGTTGCCAGTGGAAATATGCATTGCATGTACTACAATGCTAAACTGAGCCTAAGAAAAACAGGTAATGGAAAATTTGGAAAGGGGGGGAAAAAGAGTCAGTTGACACTTCCAGAAATCTGAGGGGATAACTATGAGTGCATTGATTTTTTTTCTAAGCCCAAAAAAAGGAAGTTTACTGCACTTAGGACAGCACCTCTGATTCCAGTGACACAGACTCCTTATCTCCCCATGGGGAACACACCTCTCCTTCGCAAACACACAGAAAATGCATGCCTGCACTCAGCACAATGCATTCCTCCACAAATGGTGGCCCAAATCCTAAAAATCGTCTTTCCAGAACTGCAGTTTACCCATAACAACCGAAGAGCTGCATCAAAAGGAAGAAGGCAAGATCACCCAGTCCTCCTCCAGGTCTGTTATTATCACTGATAACTCAAATTCCAAGGAAGCCTGGCCCCCAGCACAGCTCATGCTCAATTGCTTTCTCTTTTGTCTTCAGGGCATGTTGTAGGTAGGTTAAGAGGCATGGAAGTAGGAATAAAGTAGTCAAAACCTTTAGAAACAGGTTTAAAAACTGAAAAAACCTGCACCATGGAGCACTCTGGCTCCAGCTTGGCACACCTCAGCGTTAATTCTTAAGCAAATATAGCAGCCACTTCCCAACACTATCCACCACCAACATATGTAACTCAGAATACATCATTTCTGTCTATAAAAATGGAATTCTGACATGCATTTCCCTCATTCTCTTCAAGTGGTGGACTTGCCAGTGTTGGATTATTGGTTGGACCTGATCTTTCCCAACCTAAATGATTCTATGATTCTTAGAATTTCGGTAACGTCCCTCCATATCATATTTACTATTGGCTTTCCAAACAGTGGGAACAGAGAAAGTCTTATTTTGTGGAAAAAAAGCTGAAAAATACTTTGTATTAGAAGAAATATTTGGGGGGTTTTGGGGGTTTTTTAATAAAGTTCGTAGTGTTCTTCGAATGTTCGAGAAAGTCAGTAAAAACCTCTGGAGTGACACCGGCCCAGACAGGAAAAGTGACATCTGCACCTCATCACTTCATCATCCCTGCCTGCTGGGCCATCCTGGCACGCCTGGAGCTCAGCTGGCCGAGGGAACAAAACCTCCTTGTAGCTCGTCACCGAGGCACTGAACTCCAGTGCACGCAGCCAAGTGCTCCTTAGGAAAACAATGTCCGGTTTTCAGCACCAAAATCCCCTGCCAGGATCAACAGATTATCTTCTGTCGAGGCTGGAGGGCGGCGCAGGGAGGAGGAGGAAGGAAACTGCTGGAGCAGGCACAAGTCAGACTGAGTCATGCTCCAGCAGGGAAGCTGGGAGGCTCTTGGGGAGCCTATGGCACATTCGTCTTCAGCTTCAAAACCGTGATGCCATCAACACTTGGATATTGAATATATCAATGCCTGACTACTTCAGCTTCAGAAATTTGAAATACGGGTGCGTGAAAGCTTCAGAGATTTTAAATATGGGTGTATGAAAAGTTATGTGATCTTCCTGTTTTAGAAGAGACAGATTCAAGAGTGGTTCCCATAACAAAAATTCCTGACATAGTCTTAAGGTTTTCCATTCCTTTGTTCAATAACAAAAAGAAAAATCAAACCAAATTAAAAAAAGAGTTATGGTTCAGATCATCTCACAGAACCTGAGTGTATCTGTGTGAAAAAACAACAAAAATGATCCAGCAAGAGCCTTTTACTTTTAGAAAAGTGCTTCTCTGCTGGTATATCCACAACAGGAGGCTTTGCCATCTCCCAGGCTCTACCTCCAACCTAATCAGATTAAAGAGCTGGAATTAACCATTTCCACCATTACTGTAAATTTTGTGAATTGGAAACCCAACAATAATTCCAAAAAAATCCACAAAAAAGGGCAGAGATTTCTGCACTCCATCCTACCCCAATGGGAGACATTATGTGGGAAAACACCGCCAGCATTTGGAAGCTCTGGGAACGCCACAGTTAACTCCCCAAGCTCTCCAACTCAACATGCAAAAAAAAAAAAAAAGAAAAAAGGCAACTAAAATCCAACTCACAGTAAAAATCAAGTCCAAAAAATCAGACTTGCATCTAAACATCTGAATTAGGATTAGGGTTTCAACTCAAATATTTGATTATATTCACTGTATTAATGAACTAGGGTGGCGTCTTGGCATCTTAAATACACAGGGATCACATCTTTACCTTAAGATCCTCTGCAAACACCTAAGAATCTCTGTTATCAAACATCTCAGCAAAAAATTGACAGTTCCCTTTGAGGGGTGTCCAATTTCCCCAAACAGAGAGGATAATAAGGACACTTACAGAGGACATCTGACCAAAAGAACTGTTATGGTGTTTCCCATGACCACCCTAAAACCATTTTCCTGAGTCGGCCTCATCCACACCCTGCAATCCGACAAGACTGAAGTCTGGTGGGAGATTAAATGTTGAGTTTTTATATGGAAAGTTTTTCTTGCAAGGGCATTCATTCCAAGAGTGATTTCCAAATTTGTTTTTAGGGTTTCTCCAAATGCCAGAGCTTTGGTTTTTTCTTTTCCTTAATTCCCAAGCACCAGGAGTAGGAACAGGCAGACGTTCCCCTCCGACATGCTGAGAGTGCTGTTGTGAGTTATCTGTGTTTAAGGGGTCAGCATTCTTGGTCCTCTTGCTTAACATTTTGAGCCAAAGACTGGGAAGGGGAGGAGGGAAGGAGACCCAGGACTAATGAAGGAATTTATACGCGAGCACTGTCCACTTGGGAGAAACATTTGCTGATGTGCTTGCCAGGAAACCCATCCTGGAGATATAACTTAGGCATGTGAGCAGAGGCTGGAAAGTCTTGTTGACACAGACCTTTTCCCCCCAAGAAAGGAGGAGTATGTTTATTCTGCAGCGAACAGCCTGTACAGCTCTACAATACAAGAGACAATTAATTAGGGAGTTGCATCCTACTTTGTAAATTATATTGCCATGGAGCCACAAGGAGCTGCTGCTAAAAATACAACAATAAACAATATTTAATCTAAACAATAACTGAGCTCCACCAGGAGCTTGCATGTATTACCAAAGCAAATCCTGCCACAAGGAATTGATCTTAAAACACCTCTGAAACCTGAGGTATCTTGTTATCAGTTCCATCTTGGCAGTGGTTTAGAGGCATTTATTATCTCAGCAAATGTTTTTGTTGGTGGGGTGTTGTTTTGGTTTGGGATTTTTTTTTCCACAAGCATTGTAGCTCTGTTCTCCAGCACCACTCTATATATAGAGTACACCACTTCCACTGCTATTTAGCAATCAATCACCCGTCCTGTTTCCACTCCGAAAAAGCAAAACAGGGATGAAAGAGCAACTCCAGGATAGGATGTTGGCTGGCAGCTCCTCAGTTAGTATCAACTGACCACATTTACGTCACTTCTTCAATTGGCATTTTCTCCCTAAATAGCTCTCTGGTCAGTAAGTGGTTGCTCCCACCAGAGAAGAATTTGGATACTCCTCTACAGCTGTTACCTCCAAGAAAAAATCCATATGTTTCCTATACCCTGGATAATACTGCAGTCATGTATTTTGTATCAAGACTGTTAACTCAAGGAAATAGTTTGGGGGGAGTCAAATTGACTTTGGACGCAGCTGGATCACTCATACAAATAAGTTAATCAATCAAAAATTAAATACAGAAGGAGAAAAAGAAACAAAACCGACTGGCAGCATTGGCAAATATGGGCTGGAATTTCACAAGGAAAGCATAAAAAGCTTCCCAGTTTTGTCTCCTGAAATAGTTATCTGCACAAAGCTGCACCCAGTGGTTTCTTCTACTTGTTTTACCCAGCTTCTTTATAAAAAGAGAAGTTTCTCTTTTGCAGTCACCACTTTTAGTTCTCCCTCTATGGCACCAGCAGCGTTTTGCAGGAACCGTTGTCCTCATTTAACATTTAAATAAAACTGAACCTCAGAACACCCAAGTAGAATGGCTGTATTGAAGACTGATGTTTAAATACTGTATTTCTGTCTGATTGCAGAACTGCCTCTACAATTAAAGTCAAACAGAGTTCACAAATAAAAGACTTGAGTTATATTTCAGACTCTTGGTGCTTGACTTCTATTTGGAAGCAAAGCTGCAACCAGTGTTTCCCACTGGGAACTCATCCTCAGGCACCAGCACACAGCAGAAAGACTCTTAATAAGGATGTGCACATGCAAAATTAATTCAGCCACTGGTACGCGTTACTGAAGAGCAAACACATTTGTCTTGACCATAAAGTAAAGCACAATAACCCCATTTGGAACCTGCAATAAACTGCATTTTTCATCTGGTTTCTTAACAGCATAAACACAGGTTGGGGAGGGCTCTGGGTCTGGATGGATGCCAACATCTTTTTGATGGGTGGATATAAACAGAGGTTTTGCTCCTGACTGGTAAAAATATTTGAAGTATAAATAGGAAGTGGAAGTCAGGGACTGCTACAAGCACTGTAATCTGTAGGGATCACCTTCTGGTCCCCATTGAACTGCAAATTTCATCTGAATAAAAGCTGACAAATCCTGAACACAGCTCTGCATGTACAGCACATTAAAATGTAGATATGAACCCCAGCAACTGCTTAAAATAGTGCTCACACTACCAGCCAAAAGAAAAGAAATCACAGATCTTGAAGTAAAGGTTACTAACACTGTTCTAGGGATTACCCAGTCTGTGACAAGAAATTATATAAAGCTTTAAGAAAAGGCATAAATAGAACACTGAGTTCTGCTTTTTTTTCTTTCTTTTCCCCTCAAATCAAAGGCACCTGGTTTAATTTAAAGGCTTCCTGGTTTAATCTCCACCAAAATCCCACCTTTGCCTGCACAACAGAAAGAATAAATGCATTTACAGGGAATTAATTATGTGTCCAATAACAGGCTGGGTCTCCACAGAAGCACAGGCTTTGCATGCAGGCAAGTTTCAACACCAATTTATTCTTTCAAGGCTGAGTAAAATGAAGATCAGAAGTTTCAGGTAATCCACTGAATACTCCTCAGAGATGAGATTTAATACCCATATTCCAGTTCCTGGACAGAAACAATTCAACATGGGTTAAGTGATGGAAACTGCAGAGCTTCCAATGCTGAGACAAATCACATCAATATTGTGAAATGGTGTAAGATTAGAAGTTAGATCATGTGAACTGCTCTTGTTTCAGTGTCACACTGATGCAGGCCCTTCCCATTTTGCAAGAGGTCAGGACAATCTGTCTTTTAAGCTTCAGTGGGAAATTTCTGGAGAGTTTCACACCAAGAGCTGGCCAGCGAAGTTGCACGGGTCTTTGCCATCTATTAGGAGCAATGAAGAAATCCACAGCACTTCAGTTTCTTGTCCAGAGAACAGAGATTATATGTCCAGATCCTATCTGTCTCTCTGGACAAAAGCAAACATAAGCAGTATTTTTAAAACTTCAGGCACAACACAGTAGATGTAGAGATTTTATGCCAGCAGAGCAATTGAGAAACTACAAGGAAAAACAAAATCTTTCCCCCAGCTATGGCATTTGTATTTATCTGGGATACAGCAGAGCACATGGGAGGCAAACAGAGCTCTTTTTTGGGCTTTAATTTTCAGGAGTAACTCACTTAACAAGAGCAATAGCCCGAGGAGGGCAAGTCAGAAGCGCTGACTACAGGAGAGGGGGTGTAAGAGATTTTACTGCTGCCAGTACAGCAAGACTTGCCAAATCTGCTTCAGCTGTGGTGCTGGCTCATCTCTGCTTTGACAGAAAAGTAAATCCTACTGTATATTAACAGCACAACAGGATGAGTTCTTGGAAAAAAACAAAATTAAATTTAAAAGGGGAATTAAATGCTTTTAGAGGTTTGGTCCCCTTGATATATTGTAGAGGTACACAGAGAAGGAAGTTTTAAGGTCATTACCCCACCCTGTGTGTCAGAGGAGAACGACTGATTAATTATTCCATCTAAACAGACCAAGAATGAACTCCAAGCTTGTTTGAACTGGTCTGAACCCCACAAGAGGGAGCAGTAATCAAGCAAAGCACACTTTTTTGTGTTCCTAAGGAGGCAGGACTTGCACCACACAAAGCTGGACCCCTGAATTTTCAATGTTTATATTTAATTACCTGGTTATTTGGTCATCAAGGATGTACAATTACTATTAGAGGATAAGAGAGCACAGTAGAAGGGACACTCCTCTGTATTCCTACTGAGGACATCGTAATTCAGCCTTAAATTATTACCATTACCAAACACATTCCAGCCACTTATGTGAAGAAGCAAACAAAGCTGGGAGGGAAGTGGGGATGTTTAGAATTTGTGTAAAGTCTCCAGACCCCCCTAGACCCGCAAAAAAACTCACAAATAAATCCTAGCTAGCTTTATTTTGTCAGTATTCCTGTTCTGTACCCTCACTCTCTGCTCCATCTCCAATACTTTTGAAGAACTCAAACAAAACCTACAGGGTTTTTTTTATTTAACTACCAACCAGCCTTTCAAAAGGTAACAGCTTCCACATTCAGCATCACTTCAACACAGCAGAAAAAAAACAACATTTAAGAGGTTTGAAAAGGTCCACAGTATTATTTCTTGCAAGCTCCCATAACCTTGTGGCTAAGTGGAAGAACAGAAGGCAGCAGTGTGCTGTGCTGACAGATGGTTTTTAAGTAGGAGCACCTCAGAGCCCAGAGCAAAAGCTGAAGACTCAACTAAATGCTATTTTTTAGGGGCAGAACCTCCTGCATTGTTTTGCCTCCTATCTCCCAGCTCAGTATTTTGGGACCTATTAATAATTTATTGCCTTTTCTTAGTTAAGAGTGGGAATTGTAAAGAGAATCGCTCAACTATAAATTACAATGGAGAGGGTAGACTGATGGAAACTTTTTGACAGACGAATAAATTAAGACAGAATTTCTACTTTTTGTACTTCAAGGCAGTCTCAGGGGGGCAATGGAGTACAGCTGAGCTTGGTCCCTGACACAGCAACCACAGCTAAAACCCATCATCAGTTCTTCTGGCAGCTCCTGGAGGGTGTGTTTGGTCCTCTTCTCATCCTCCTGGTATTTTTTGTTACTGCTCTCCCTTCCCAGGTTTCTCCCTCTGGGATTACCCACAGGGACCTCAACAGGTATTTCATTATATGCACATTGGAAAAGGGGGGGAAAGCAGGAATCTGAATTTAATTGAAGCCATGCCTTTGATCATTAAAAAAATTGAAGATTTCACATTCATCGGTAACAATTCAACAGACACAAAAAACAAACAAACAAACAAACAAACAAACAAAAAAAAAACAAAAAAAAAACCCAAAAACCCAAACCACACAAGGCATTTTTACATGTTCTGGGTTCCTTTGGCAATAGACCTTGCACACATCAGTTACCCCAATACAGATTTTAAGAAAAGCTCTGACTGCTCCTCTGATTTTTTTTAAAGCTGTCTGTTATGGATGCCGAAATTCTTGGAGCTACAGACATACAAGATATAGCTGGGTTTAGAGGCATGTCTGCCAGAGAATAGATTTATTGCAAATAATTCCAGAATATTAATGTCAAACATTAATCATCACAATACAGTTTACTACTAGAGTAGGCTTTTAGGTTATATTAAAAAAACAACCCACAACACATAAGGAAGTTACGCAAAAAATAACTTCCATTATTTTCCCAGCCCTGAAAACAATTTCATGGAGAGTAGCATTTCTGAAAAGACTCACAGCAACTTCTCATAAAAATGCAAGCTTTAATGATGCTCATAGCCATGTCACATGGCAGTCAGACAGCACAGGAGTTTAAACCAACTAAAGTTTGGAGAGAAGACCTCAAAGCCTTCCATGTTGCCAGAAGCAGTGACGCTTTAATGGACAGCAAATCTCCACGGCTCAACAGCACCAAATTAAACAGGGAAGTGACAGGGCTCCTTGAAACCTGAGATGCTGCCTCAAAGGAAAAAAAAAGTCTCCTTGAGGTCACTGAGAATTCCTTGTGAGCTTTTGCAAATGCAGGTAAAGCCGTGGGTTTGTCCCCAGTGAACTCCACCTGCGCTTCCATGGCAGCTCCAGGAGGATCCGGCGCCAGGGTACTTTATACAGTTGAGAAATTGTCCTGTGGTACGGGCAGTGAGCTGCGAAAAATGTACCCTTGCCAAGCCAATTCCGAAAAAATCAATCAGTGGAGACTCAAGGGCATGACTGACGAGATTATTCAGCTACTCACAGCAAACACCAGGGAGGGAAGCAGCACTACCTGACCATCTTAAGTGACTCTTCAAAAGATGTAAGAACTGCTGCTATGAATAAATTTAAGATGGAGCTGCTGACAGTGCCCAGCTACAAACTGATTTAAGGAAACACTTGCCCATCCTTTAAGTCCAGCATAAATCTTATGTTAGGTGTGCATTTTAAATACACTACACCAAAGCAGAACATATTACTTAAGCAGTAAAACCTGTTAGGGAACCAAAGTGTGTAAATATAGCACGCAGCTTGGATTTGCTCCATCCACAAGGAACTGAGAAAGCCTACTTTCACCTCCCCAAAGCATGTAACACTACTTCACATCCAGCCAATGACGAGGAACAGACTTGTGAGCTATTTATACACAGAGATAAAGGTGCCAAAAAAGGGTTTTTTTTAAAAAACCCCTTGAGGTCATCAAGCTTCATTCTATCTAGGAGATGCAGTTGTCCTGCTATCCAGCCCCTTCTTCATACAGTTGCTGGCAGACAATAAAGTAAAACAGGGAACTCTGTTTCTCTGAAATACATGTTTAAGTGAAGACAAGAGCTTGAAGTGCTGAGGATTTGGCCAGTATATGAATGCATCCAGCTTACACTGTGCACCAGTTACCAGCAGGTTTAAGGTTTCCTTTGAATAAACCATGTGGAGCCGCAGATTTCACACCATTACTCAATTAATGAAACTGTCACTTCAGTGGGCAGCAATATAACAAAATCGGTCACTGCTCCGTTCACACGGCAGGGGAAAGGCTGTGGAGTTCTGCTGTTATTAACCTGACAGGGCTTTTGAAATCCTGGCAATGCCAAGGTTATCTGAAAACCACCTTGAACACTCAGAGGACACTCCCCAGTTAAGTTAGTGAGCCAAAGAGCTGCAGTCAGCAAAGTCTGCTTTGCTGAAAGCCTTAGTACAGAGACTGGAAAAGCCATTGGAGTGTGTAACTGCAGCTTATGCAAATCCACAGAGCAGGCCTGGGAAAAGCAAGGCTAAATCCCTTCAAACGGGAGAAGCTCTGCCATAAATCCAGCTGTATACTAGGAATAAGCATGATAAACAGCCCAGGTTTTTGTAAAAATGCCTTTGCAACTGTTCTGCTGCTTGGAAATGCTCACATGCTTAAAAGAGTACTTCTCACATCACACTACACCTGCTTGGATACTACAGCTCATATCCTGGACACAGGAAAAGTTATATACAAGAACAGGTCACAGGGCAATCCATATCAAAGGCCCACTTAGCATCTAGAAATTAGGATGTGAGAGAATATTGCTAAGTGTTACTATTAAAAAAAAATTATATCATATTATTTATCTGAACAGCAAGAGAAAAGCTGATCCATAGAATATTTTAAAGACAAATAAGCATAGAGTAGCATCCTAAAAAATCTTTACATACACCGATACACCTGAAACAACTCTTTAGCTATGCAAGAAAAACTTCACTGGCTGCTTTCTGAAGAATTTAGGCAATGCATAATTCAGGAGTAACAAGTCACTTTGCATTAAGCACATATCAGCATTTGCTTTATGGCAGACTGAGAGCTGAGCATTGATACCAAAAACTGGGTAGAGAGCAGCCAGGACAGCCAGAGGCCATGGAGGTCCCCAGCCCAGCCTCCACTTCTCCATTCTCCCACTCCACCCTCGGAATAAGTCTCCTCTGAACACTGCTTTGAGGTGTTGAGGGAAGGATGCCCCTGCTCTCCGACATTTCCAGCAGGAGCAGAGAAGTGCACCAGTTTCAACAGGGAGCACGCACAAAAACCCATCATTAAGGAATGCCTTGGGGCTGCAGGTCTTCCTGCTGGCCACTGCAGCTTCTCTCCAGCCAAAGCTTCTCTCCTGCCAGCCCAGCAGCTCACTCAGCCACTGTCCCACTTCCCAACGCCAGGCACCGAATGCAAGCGCGTCTCCCCGTGAGCACTGATGAGATTTCACTCCCCACATCAGACACGGGACCCTGCTGAGCTTATCTGAGGCAGCCAAACAAACACTTGCTCTGCGCAATCTGTCCAGGGCTGGCTTGGGAGGTGCCACTTCTGCGTTCAGAGGAGAGCCCAGCTGCCCGAATGCCCAGTGCAAAGGATGCAGTGCATACACGCGCTGATGCTTTATAACCCTGCCGCTCCAGGGGCCACTTTTGAACCAGGAATTGTCACGATCTGATCTCCCCGACAGATTTTCTGCACTAAAAACACAACCAGGATGATTCATTTTAACAGACATACAAAATTGCCCTTAGTTTGTTCACCAGGTGTCAGCTCTGGAGATAAATTATCCACCTTAAGTGTAACAGAACATTGTTGCATCTAGGTTGCAATATTTACTCTTCGCAAGTATTTTTCAACTCTTATTTATAAAATATCCTTTTAAATGTTGATATTTTGGCCACGTTCTGCTAAGATCACAACTTACCTGTGTAAATACTTGACTATATAAGGTATTCTAGCTGTGATGGACAATGCAAGTGTAACACTGATACCATTACAGGGTCAGCAGTACCCAATTTCTCTGGCCAATACCATCACCCACATAAAATAAAGCACACAGCTGATCAGGATTAAATGTGGAGTTTGCTCTATATTAGATGTTTCACATGGTTTGGCTTTTGTTCTCAAAATGGCACATAATTAGCAAAGCAGGTGACAGGTTTAGTATGCTACTCCTAGAACATATTCCTCACTTTCATGCAGATTCCCATGCCTTAAATACTCTGGAGAAGGAAAGCTTTATCACAGTCACTGTAAAGTCATATACTCCCACCTCCTTACAGCAAAACATTGTACAGCTTTCCTTCCAGCCATCTCTTTTATGAGGAAATTTAAGTATTTATCATGTTTCCTTCTCTCTTTGTGCAGTATTTTTATTACTCCTGTAAGTTCCACATAATTGTACTGCTGGGAGTATTGATCATTCTCCCTGTATTTCTTTGAGCTCTTAAATCTTGCTGTGATATTTCACCAGTTGCAGTAACAACCATCCCTCACCCACCACCAAGTCAAGATGAAGGGCTTGTTTTCCCCTGATGATGTTCAGGATCGAGCCCCTGCCACGTTCTTCCACCAATTCCCCTGCAGCGGGAAGAACCCTAAACAGGCCGATTATCACCAATCCCTTAAATCCTCTATCCAGAGGGTGGCCACAGGGGCAGCTGCACAACCTGAATATTCACTTTGGCATTTACAGGGGGAATTCACACGTTGAATCCGTAGCTCCTGCGCTATTCCCATTCTGCAGGCACGGCTTGATCCGATCTCCTTAGGGAATTAATGCCTGGAGAAGGCACGGCAGCTGCCACCCAGCCCGTTTGTCCTCTGGAGCAGCGACAGCTCCGGCCGCAGCCACACGGATCCGAGCGACAGCGGACAGATGGCACGGGCGCTGCGTCCTGCGGGAGCCACGCTGCTCCACAAATCTGCTGCTCCACGGAATCGGCCTCGCCTGGACCGCTGAGGGATGCCAAGGGACACTCCGAGAGTTCCCTTTGTTCAGCCCAGCAGTGGTGGCACAGCTGAACCAACCGCCCATCCCTCCTCGTCCGGCCGGAATCACAGTGGTTTCCCTGCTCATCCCCCTGTCGTGTCTCAGGGCAGAAAAAAAAAAAAAAAAAAAATTAAAAAAAAAAAATAAAATTAAAACTGCCCAATTTTCATCGCGTTCACGCTGTGAAATCTCCCCATGACAACGCAGCTGATTTGTGCAACCGTTATTTCTGTCACTAACAAAAGAAATAAAGGATCAGGAACAAAAGGAAAATTGAGTAAGAAAGGGGAAAAAGCACCACCCTTGCGCTGGAAATAGGATTCAAATGTTAAAAAATGGAATCTGACTTATAAAGAGTACAAAACTGGCAGCAACTGTGTTCTTTCACTTGTGTGAAAGACAGTTCTGGCACAGGGAGAAGAAATGAGACCTGGAAGTCCTGTTTGTTATAAAATCTAAGGCCTGATCTAGCTGTGAGACTAACAAGGAGAAAACAAATTTAAGTGCTGACCTACAACTCTAAAATTAGTTTCATTAAATGCATTTACTATGAGCAAATGCCATTCTGATGACAGGAAAGCCAGGAAAGGACTCTGGAAAGCTGCATGTTCCTCACAGCATACATCACCCTCCAAAATGAGATTCCTTCCTGTCTAGTAGGTAGCAATGCTCTTTATAAATATAATTATTAGTGGGGTTTTATGGGCTTTTCTCTGTTGTCTTAACATGGGCAGTACTTAAGACCCCAATTTTGCAGCCCCTCAGTGTCAAAAAGCACCAGCACTGTTCTGAATCCCACAGAGCTGCCCACAGCCTTAACAAAAAGAACAAACGTTCAAGTGTTCACACAGAGCCATAATCCTGCTAAATATAAGTGGAATATTATATTCCTGATCTTAAAGAAGCAACAGAATTGACAGTATGTGACCACGTTTTTTCTAGCACACAAGCTGTATAAAAATAGTCTTTTCTCCTTAAACCAAGACTTTTATGCCTCACAGTGACATTTAAACCCTTTATGCTACAGGGGCGTTTCATCATGAATTCAGCACAGTTCTTGTGCTTTTTTTATCCTTCAAATGTGTTCAGTAAAGCACTCAAAGACCACTCCATTAGATCCTCACTGCACTTCCCCCAGGCATTCTCAGTCCCAGCTTCCCAAGCAATGGGCCATCTACACATCACTGGGCTTTCCAGGAAACCATTTCCAAGAGAAACTGAAATACAAAAATTTATTGAGAATTTTTTTTTTCTCGTTACTTTAAAACGTACTTTAAAATTAATTCTTCTCTTCTTGTCACCACCATCAGCAACTACTGCTCAGGCTGGAAATGAGAACCAACCTTTTAAATATGAACCTTTTTCCTTAGATACTTCTAAAGGGGTTTTCAGTTTCATGGTTGCAAACTTACAGGAGCAATTTCCTTCAAGCATTCAGAGAACACAAGATCAGGATCTGTGCAATGTTCACATCAGCCCTGATGTGATGAAGCCACAGGGGAGGGAGAAAATGAGCCTAAAAATCCCACTCCAAGGTCTCCAAGCTGAGCCTTAACTGCATGATCATGATGTTAAAATATTGCAGACAACATCAGGGGTGAGGGCAAGCACAAGGTGTTTTTAAGTCACCGTGAGCCTTAGGCTTTTGATTTCAAATTAATTGGTGGCTGATAGGTCTCAAAGTGTTCATGCTGCTCCAGAGGACCTTAGGGACAAAGCAGTGTTAAGTAAACAGTTATCAAGCTTTGTTAACAGAGAGGTATTTATAGAATATTGCATTTAAAATAGGCAGTGTCTTGATTTTTCCAAATCTAAACTTAAACCAAAAGCCTATGTAAAAATTTGAAATATCCATCAGCTACACCATTAGTAAAGCAGGTTCTATCAGTGTTTTAGTTTTGAAACAACTTCGAAAAATTTAACACTCCAGCAAATTCAACCAAATGGGAACCCTGGCACATAATACAGTGAATTTCTAACCCAGTTCTCCAGCAAAATCCTGGTTAATCCAGTCACAATCCCTTTATTCTCACCCCGTGTTTAGCATTAGTTTTTATATTTGCCAACTGACACTGTTAGTTTGTTCACACACCTGAGCAGAGTGTTTATTACAAACAGAAAAAGGACAAGTTCATGAAAACAACCAATTAAAGTCAGCCCTACTAAGCATCCATGAGATCCACAGCCATGGTAGCAATGGAAGAAGTTCAGTCCTACAGAGCAGAGAATCTTTACAGGCTAAATTCTTCATGAACACTTGATTTCACCTGAAAGAATGTTTTTATTCCCAACTTCAGGGCTGGAAGTGATGAAAGCCACGCATGCTGTAAAAAGCTGCCCAGAGACACAGCAACGAATTCATGCTTCCACAAGGAGAACAGCAGCATCCATCTAAACTTCAATTCCTTTGAACAGAAATGAGACTCAGCCACAGCAGAAACAAACAGCTGGACTAAACACAAGGAGTTTATGGCTAAAATCTAGGAATGAACATCCTGTATTCTGATTATGAAGATATTAAAGTCACGTTTGACCTTTAATTGAAGAAATGCCTCAGGAACAGGACCAAGATAGATACAGTATCATGAATTTTAGCGCCTTCTTAGTTACGCCAATCAGAAGAAGTTGCAAAAGACTCTCCCTTCCTTCCACAGGATTTATGGGAATAGTAGGTGGTATTAACTTTTCATTAACAGGAAAAGCACTAAGAGTACTCCCAAATCGGCCTGGGAGACTGAGATTACTGAGTGCAGAGATTACTGTGTGCAGTTCTGGGCACCACAATATAAGAAGGATATAAAGTCATTAGAAAGTGTCCAAAGGAGGCATCAAGGAACCTCCACCAGCAACCCATCCCCAGATTAACAGTCGAGTTTCTTGTCTGCATCTTTTCCATCCTAATTGTTATCACAGACATCCAATTGCAATGGCAATTCCTTATCAATACAGCCCTGACAGCTGCAGATGAGAGTTTACAGATCCCACCAACGACAGCCTAAGGCATTAACTCCCTTCCACAGTGTCATTTTAGGATTATTAAAAGTGCTCAGGTGACTAATTCATGCATTCAGGCAGTCACAGATTTAAGTCAGGAATTCTCTGTGTCAGTGCCGCGATCTAAGGCGGAGCAAGTGGAACACAAAGAGCAAAAAAGCAACGTAAATTACCTAATTTGGCACACTTTCGGTTGCAAAATGTCAGCTGCTGGAAGTTGTTCAAGCCCTCAGAAAAACACTTCCTCTGAAATACTACTTAGGAACTGTCATGTCGGTGCCAGCACTGCCTTGCTCATTTCCAGAAATCTGCCTAAAACCTGGATGTTTGTGTTCAAAGAATTGTTACTAATTTAAGAGGTTCCCTCCTAGAGCCTCAAATGGACTAATTCTTTTACTTTCTAATGTGCTAGCAACAGGAGAGGTATTTTTCCATGTGCTCAGATATTTATACAGCCTTATTTTTGGTGTGGTGAGCTGTTTAAAGATTTATGCAACCTATGGCAGAGGAACAGGAAAATACGCTACACCATATATTCCCAGTAAGCCAGCTCTGGCTTTGGATGCCATCCTTCATATATTTAGATTTGGGCAGAAGCAACTTTACCTGAGTAAGCCGAGGCTAAAAATAGTGTCATTTAAGTCTCGTTAATAAATCTAACAGTTATTTTTTCTTATTTCTGTTTTTATTCTGCTTCCTTGTTTCTGTTTTAAGAGAAGTTCTTTGATTTCAGATGGAATTTGCCTTAAAATAATCCCAGTCTGTATTTCCTTTGTCACATTTGTCTTGGCAAGAGGTTGATGGACAGGGCATTGAATTTCTACATAAATACCTGAATAAAACCAGAGATTCCAGAGAGAAAATCACTTTCCACACCAGGAAAATCCCAAATGGTAAGCCACTATCATCATGACTTTTGGAGGAGAGGGGATGAAAAACAAACCAAAAAACTAAAACCAAATGACAACAAAACCCCAGGGGTTTAACTACAAAATAAATTTCACAGATTATGAGCTCGTTTTCATATCCAGCTTTCATGTGCAACCTGATAGACTGGACAACTCATGGCATCCATAGGGATCATGAGCTGTGATCTGTGATGGACTGGGCTCTGTGCAGATGGAGTTCATTAAAATAAGCACTGTGGCAAAAAGGAAACCATTCACATGAGAGCAGAGGGCTGCAGCTGTCGACCAACTCTGAATAACTCTCATAACTCCCTCATGTAACACGGCCCTTCCTTATTTGTGCCTCCCTGTCTGGGAATGACTCTAGAGAAGATTCTCTCACCCTTCCCATCCAATGGGAAAAAGGGTAAGGGGAGTAGATCAGGTTCAAGCTGAACTTACCTTTCAAAAATCCAAGCAGAGATTGGTGATATTTGTGTTGACCAGTCTTAAATTATTCAATATAATTACTAATTTTGATGCACTAGGTGTACAAATAGTATTATCTCCTCAAACTTCAAGTATCAATAAAACCCTTGCCAGACAGCTGCCACTTTCTCTGTGAGGTCTTGTTTGTAAATCACAGTTCTGCTAGGGCCTATTAGTCCTCACCAACACAGCCACTTAATCTTTATTTCCCTAGCATGTAATTTCCCTTAATTATATTTGGAGAATATTTATAAGGTTATTAAAGTTAATTATAAGACTCAGAGAGGTCTTTAGCCATAATTATCAGTATAAATCAAAGCTCTGAGTAATTTTTGGAGGGTTGGGTTTTTTGAGGGTTTTTTTGTGGTTATTTTTTTAAAGAATCAATTTGATCATCTGTCACCCTGAACTGTTCAGAATGATGGAACAGCTTCACTCAGTACAATGAGCAGCTGGAATGGGTAAATATGAACATCTTTGTTGGGCAAGCTTTAGCATCCAACTATGAGTCTGCATTTCCCCTCTCAAAATTCACTTGGAGATATGAAATGGGCTTTTGAGAAAGTGGTGAAAAGAACTGATGTTTCTCTTAAGATTTTATATAAATCTTTCTACTTCCCCACCTGTTTGGAATGCTGTGCTTCATACACTTAGATTCGGGCATATATTTAGGCTCAGACCTCAACCGGTATTTTGCAGCAATTAGGAAATGTCATTTTTAGGTAAGGAGTGACACCTGAACAGCCACGAGCATCAGGGGTCTACTCACTCACAGACCACGTGGTAACGTTAATATTGCATCTGCAGAGCAGGGATGTGTCTTCAGAGAACCCTGCATAGAATCTGAACAGCAAAAAGTGTGACAAGTCCCTCCCCTTTTCGGTGTGCCAGCTCTTCAGCTCTCAGCTGTCATCTTTGATGTCTTTTTGACAAAGCTCTGGCTTCAGATGGCAAGGGACCGCAACACAATCTTGTAAAAGAAACAAGCTAAGCTTTCAGCCTTCCTGCATGGGAGAGAACTCCACGCACAGCCACAGTGCAAAGCTCCACACTAGCTTTTTTCACTGTTTGCTAACACTTTTTACCAGATGTAGGTGCACATGAGCATTCCCAGCCTATTCCGAGATGTCAGTTGTTGCCCCCTTTGCTTGCACACACTTCACATGTCTAGCCTGATTCTTCTGAGAGTGGAACACATGAAGGGATAGCTCTGCTCCTGAACTTTACCAGGATTCTTCTCTAGCTCTTCTGTTCAGAAAGTTCTTTGAGGCTACTGCTAAGCAGTCACAGTCTAAAGCTTCTGCAGCTGGATTAAGAGGAAGAGCCAGGACGCCACAAATCGTGGATGTGAGGAAGTGACTCCAGTCCAAACGCAGTGATAAAAGGTGCACTACTTTCCAAGCAGCCAGAACTATTAAGAATCTCTTGGCTTGTCCTGGCTGTTCTTTCACCCCATTCATAAGCCCTACTGATTCTTTTCTCCAGGATTAAATATTTCAAGTTATATAGTTTGAACTTGCCAAACTTTGGGGACACACACACAACTTCTTAAATTAGCACTGGAAAAAATATGTATTAGAGAGGAGGAGGAGAACTGCCAAGCACAAAACCTCATCCTCTCTAGACTTTCTAATAAATCAGCATTGCTTTTAAATACATCCCTGTCTTATGGTACTTCTAGAAGACAACATCCATTGCACCAGGGAGCTTATGCTCACCAAAAGTAGGTTCGATGTGATTTCTGCTGAACTCAGGCTGTGGTTTCTGAAGTGCAATTCCATCCAATGTAATCACTTTATAACAGATTTCAGATGCTAAAGACCAGCACTAGGTTAAAACCATCCTGACATGGAGATAGTGAAGGAATATCAACATCAAGGTTAACCTTCCAGCCAATTCATCTCAATAATCCTTCAGTTCTGGTTTCCTGTCTTGCCAAATCCAGGCAGGAGAAGACAGGTCTTCTTCAAGAAACAATTAAAAGCATTTCCTGCAATGGTTTCACTAATACCCAAGATGCTGAATCCAGAAAAAGCTGCCAACGACCTCTAATCTCTTTCAGAATGGAATTGAAAGTTAGCCAGCAAGCAGGAAAGCTCTGTGACACCTGAACCAGAGAGACTGAGCCAGTTCACACTGTGACCCACTTCAGCCTGGATAACTGCTCAGTACATTTCCAGTGCTGAGGCAAAATCCAAACTCCAAAGGAGAAAGAAAAAGGACAGCAATTTTCCTGCACTGTGCATTTGCAGGAAAGTTATTATTTTTCCTCTTTTAAGGGGTTAGCTTTGCCCTTTGGGTGCAAGTGTGAGACAGCAGCAGGGAAGGGAAGAAGGCAGAATCTTACGACACCATTCCAGAGCCAGCATTCCCTCTCCAACAACAGGAAAAGTGAGGGAAGCAACTGTTGCAGAATGGCTCGGGGATCAGGGCCATGGGACATTAGAGGCCTTGTGTGAACAAAGTAAGGTTTAGAGCAGAAGGTCTGTAGGCCATGAGAACTGCAAAATTGTACTGATAGCAAGAATAGCCAAGGCCATCCTTGAGTGATTGGGAAAGTACCAAGGAAGGGAGTTGTAGTTAAAGGAATGAGAAGAATCTCCGAAAAGAAAAGCCACCTGTGGGAAAGACATGTAGATGTAACTTTCTATAGTTAACCAATGATGTTACGTCTAGTAGGCATAATTAACTGTAATAGCATAACAGCACTGAGTTCCACGAATAAAGACGAAGCTTGCTTATAAATCATATTGATTTGTGTGTCTTGCTTCCCTCACTGTCGGCAAGCAACTACTTGGGAATTAAGAAAAGGCAGAGAAAGATGCACCATTACTGGGTTCTGCTCTCCTTCTCTGCAGGTGCCCTGGATGAACACACAGGATCATGTCTCCTCCCATATTTATGGCACAACCTCCAAGCAGCTGGTAAAATCAGCATTTGCTTTTAAAGATATTTTAAGGTATAAGACACCTCTCTCTGTTTTCTCCTCTGCTTTTTTTCCATGATCAACATATTTTCCTTTTTTTCCCCTTTTAAGTAAGTGTTACAGTTGCACAACATGGAATTTGGCTGTTCCAGATTTTCCCAGAGTTCTCTGCCACGATCACTCTGTTCTTGTTTTGAATCCAGGTCCAGGTGAGTGAAGTTTGCACTCCATTTCCATTCCAGCCATAACCCTTTCCCCTGGGATTTCCAGCTATGGTAGAAAAAGCCACCAGACAACAAAACAAACCAGGCTCTTGTCTTCTGCACTTCACTTAAGAGCAACCAGAAAGAAGACTGAAACTTTTGGATTTGATGAGCCTAGAATATTCTATAATGGAGGCAGCTGATGCCAGCATGGGATGCATGAAAGTGAGAAAGCAGAACATTATCTTCTAAAAGCAGCAACATTAAATGGCATTCAAGCAAAACAAACGCAGAGTGCTTTGACATCTGACTACTGAAGCATTCAGTGGCATTACCATAATTTTCTCTCATGCCCCTGAACTAGCCCATTTCTAAAATAAGCACTGACTGACAAACTTCTAGGAAGCTGTAAGTATGTGGGGGTTTTTGGTTATTTTTTGGTTTTGGTTTTTTGTTTTGGTTTTTTTTTTTTTGTCTTGGGATTTCATTTTTATGCAGCATAATCTACAACCAAGCAGGGTGAGGAGATAAACCAACACAGTGAAAATTCCTTGCTGTCCTCAGACTCAGCCCTCACTCTGGATATCTTTTATTTAAGAGAGACCTTTACACTGGAGGTTTGATTTAATTTATTTTTTATGGGAAAAAAATGTATTGTACTCTGCATTGCCAGCCATATGATCTTTCAAGAGACTCCATCTTCAATAAAACTTAGAAAAAATCAAGGACACTTTGAAGCCAGCATCTGTATTGATTGAGTTGCACGGTGTCACACAGGGCAGTGGCACAGCCAGGCCCCTGAATGAACTCTTTTCAAGAACCACAGAATCGTAGCAGCTCATTAATGAAAAAACACTCAGGAGCAAGAATCATGCATAAATAATTACTCCTGCTTCTCAGAGATTAAAAAAAAAGTTTGAATTCAGCAGAATTATGACCAGCAGCTGATAAGTAAGAGCACAGAAGCTGGCCAAGAGCCACCACTTTAGGGAATAAAAATATTTATGGCCAACTCCCACCCTGCCTAAGTATTTTCATGTACTATAAAAATAGGACTGGCTTAAAAACTACTGTGCAAGAAAAGCTGTATCAAATATATAACTAAGCATAGAAGATTATCAACTAGGCCCCTTATGTTACATTTTAAAAAAATCTCATTTCTGTACTGCTCAAGGTGTTCCCTGCACAATCAGGTCACACTTCACAAAGAACCCCCCGAAATACTACAGAATCGGAAATTAAATCCATTTATACAATTATCCTGGTTTGGCAGCATGGGGACGAATATTTCATCTCACTGCATCCGGTGCCTGCTTTCCCATTGTACAACTGAAGCAAAAGCAGATTGAAGAGTACGACAATAAATAAATCAATAAATCACATAACTACTTCATTAGCCATTCTGAAAGCACATATAATATTTTGAAGGAAACAATTCAACATATTACATTAATGATCTGTATTTTCCTTATTTACCACAGCACAATTTCCCTCTTTTCCCCTCTCTTCACCAGCTAGCAAATCCAGCCAGAGCAACCACTTACTGCATCTCAGATGGAATTCTGTCAAGCTTAGCACTTTAAAGAGAGTACTAGAAGTGTGTTGTTTCTAAATATAAACTGCCTGTCTGGTGCACAGTATGTCTGAATAATACAGCCTGCCTGACGCTGAATCCAAGTTCTCCTGGATGAGGGGGAAAAAAAATGTCCCCCTTTGGAGTTATTTTCAAAGCACCCCATGATATTCTCAAGGAGCAAGAGTGCACAGAGTCTTTGGCAAAAAAGCCATCACACCTACTGCTTACGCTTCATTATCGAATTTTTTTAAGTTAGCAGCAAAGCCTTTCATAAAGAATGTCATTCAAAGCAGCAGAAATAAAGATTTGAGGCCAGGAGTAGATAAAATCCTTCAGGAGTGACAAAGTTGTACTAGTGCTATCATCAGACCTTGTCAGCTGCTCCTTTGCTCTGTGCCACCATCGCACCTTTCCCCCAGGTGGCCTTTGCTTTTGTCTCCTCTGCCTCCCCATCCTTTCTCTTTTTAAAAACAACATATTAAAAGTACATCCACAAGAAACCATCATGCATTTACTCACAGAAGAGTGTGTGTTTAATCCCACACAGAAATGAAAACACCTAAGGTTCCCAGTTGTAGCAAAACATAGGTATAACGCAGGCATAGCACAGTTATCCTTGATAAAATTTATAAAACTCTGCAGGCCTTCCCAAGGTGACACTCCGAGTTTTGGCTGCTAGGCTAGGATTTCCTGCCATGCCTGTGGTGCAAATTCTTGGAACTTCCTGAAGTTTAATGTCCAAAGTGCAAGTGAAATGAATTTTTGTAATGACCACTGAAGGATTTTTGACCTGTCCAGTTTCCAGAACTCTTGTGCTGTGCTTCAGCACGTCCCTCCAGCATTTGGGCAGCACTGACTGATCAGCACAGCCTCACTCCTCATCTCAGGTGCCACACAGCATTCCTTTTCAAGAAAGCACTTAACTGTCATCAGACTGCATAATCAAACCAGGTTACATGGACCCCACACTATCAGTTGCTGTCAGGACTCTTTAAACTGTTAGGAAGCCAAAATAAAAATTATTTTATCTCTGCAAAGCTCTCAATGCACCAGCTTTGATCCTCAATCCCACATCTCACTGACAGCAGGAGAAAAATCAGTGTGTTGGAACACTCCCTTGGTAAGACAGATGTCCAGAGCCTACTTCAAAATTTAATTTAAAAATGTCCAAACAAGGGATAATGCTGTAGAAGACACCCAAAAATATGGACACTCAATACTGTTTGAGCACCCTTTAAAAAATGTAAGTCCAAGACAACTTCTTAGTAGTGAAGAAAGTTTCAGTGGCAATTTCCTTTCCCAGCCACACATCTATTCTCCTTTTTCCTCATTTAAGAGCCTTTTGCCCTGGAAAAGGATTGACCTAAAATTCAGTGTATTAGCTTAGAGTTAAGTGCTTTAATAAGTGGGAGTTCAAAACTGAAACATTCAAGTATCAAGTCAGAACAAAGGGTTCCATCTTCTTTTACACAGCACTTCCATTTCAGAAAGTGTTAAATATCTACAACTACATACATGTAATAGATGAAGTTTTGCTCATGCCTTATAGGGATATTTCTAATTTCTCTCACAACAAGTCAGGAAGATGAAGCCTCTTCAAATAATTAATAATAATAATAATAATAAATCCTTGAAGACACATCCCTACCTGACTTCAAGCAAATGAACAACAAAACAAATTTTTACATGCAAACAATCAGACTCAAAACAGGAGATGACCTTTAGTGCGCCCTTCCATGAGTGGAATGTTCTCATCCACAAGCAGATTTAATTAAATTTAGCTCTTTAGACTGATTAGAGTTAATAAAGCAATTTGTTAATAGACTATTTCATTATGTTTACAATGCGCTGTTTTGTTGGATACTGTGCAATGGTGACAAGCTGCAAGGCACTGGTTTTTCGCCCTCTCCAACTGCACTGATTTTATATGAAATCTAAAAGGGCCCAGAGTCATCATAAGCACTGGAGAAGATCAGAAGTGTAGTATATAAATGATATTGCACGAGGGACCCTACAAGACATGTCACGAGGGGTGACTGTTTTAATTTTATCTATAAAACACATCATATTTCAAATTCACCATACATGAGAGAAACCCCTGTAAAAATAAAAATTCACCATACCCACAGGAATTACTGTAAAAATTGTGATTTTTCACACCACTCACTGCTATACATTTCTGTTAAGCACTGGACCCCTTCTCTGTGTAACAAGTGTTTGGAGAGATCCAGGTGGGAAAGAGTGGCACAGAATTCTTCAAATTGTACCACCTTCCTGCAGAGGGACTGCACTCCTGGTTAATTTAGATATTCTGCTACAGGAAATAGCCCACAGCTCTCCCTCAGGCTACCCATATTCTCAAGGGAAAGCCAGAACATTTCAAATACAGGCTGAAATTCTCCATTTGTAACATCCACCAAGGGAATGCTAAAACCTGCCTGAGTAAATGTGATAGAAGGGAAAGTGTCTAAACCCAGAGAAACCACCTTAAAAAAAGCCTGACTTTTCTTGTTAGTACAGCTGGATGCTGCAGAGGATGGATAACAGCTTCCACTACACGGTGGAGTGGTGGATTTTCTGTCCTTCAAGCACAAATATCAAACTTCAAACATTTAGCAATGGTGCTGAAACCACAGCACTCCAGGAGAGGAGCCAAGTCCTACATTTGGTTTGCAGGAAAAGAACACAGAGGAAATTTCACAGGGAACACGTTTAAAAAAAAAAAAATCACACTTTTCCAGCAACTTTAGGAGACCTGTCAAAAAATAAATACATTTAAAAAATGAAAAATAAAAAGCACACTGTCCTCTGTATCTCACTAATGCAACCAGCTCAAAAGTTTGTTATCTGTGAAATGGTCTTACCTGGCCAGCGGACAGGAGTTACCCTCTCATGCTGCTATCATTCCACAACCCTCTCCCTCCTGGGAAGAGGAATTCCCCGAGAGAGCCAGGACATGTCAAGACAAACTGCCCAGAGTTCAGCGATGGCGCTGAACAACCCTTCCACTGGGATTAGGGCTAAAAAAACAGCATTGTTTGAGAAATGATTGGACAGCTTTGGCGTGGGGGTGGGACGGGATTACTGCCTCCAAACTGGGGCTGAGCAGTAATGGATTACCGGGAGAAGCTGTGTCCTAACCCTCACTAACAAATTAATTCAGTTTGAAATGTGCGACCGGCGCCACACACACCTTGTCTAGGGCTACAGCAGAAGTGCCATTCACAGCTTTTTACCGGAATTCTGGAAATCACAGAATGCCACTTGGAACACACCAACAACACAAGACAGCTCGCCCCCGGGCAGCTCCTTTCCTTGCCCGCTCCATTGTTCCCTAACAGCCATTACCACCCAGCAGATACAATTATAAATTGTATCCTCAGTCTATTTAACACTCAAATTGTGCCGACCTGTAAGTTTAAGGTCAGGAGCGTTTGAAAAATGGCAAAGTAAAAGAAGCGGCGAGAGAAAGGGATAAGCCAGCAGCAAAAGCTCAGCCCTTGGAGAATCACATTCAATTAGAAAAGGAAACCTCAATTCCCTTAAGGTTTTCTACCAGTTCCTGAAGTGCAGCAAGGAATCTCAGAAATGTTATTCCTAAGGGGTTTATACCTGACTGCTGTTTTCACAGAGCGCTCAGGCCTTTTTTGGGTGCACTGTATTGATTTTATAGGGGGAAGACTGAAAGAGGAGCCTTGTTCAGCCAGCAGCACAGGTAGCAGAGAAGCATCCCTAGGTAATGCAGATCTCTAAAATGCTTGCTTCTGCATTAACAAGCTGAGCTTCCCCTAAAAAATAGAGGCTAGAGTTTTGCAAGACCCACTGATCTTTATTTTCTGATGCTAGATTTGTTGATTGCTGGGTTAGACAGCAAGTTCTGGGTTACCTCTTGACGGAAAATTATTGCTAAATTTGACAGGATATGCTTATTCCATCAGGGATGCAGAAGCATTTCACCAGCACTTACAGGGAACCTTTCTTTGCTTGCTCCAGTTCACCAAATAATGATTTTTTTTTCCCCAGGGTAATTAAACAAGAATGAGCAAATATTCCTAAAAACACTGTGTAACCCTCTATAAATAAAACAGTGACATTCTCTACATACACCAACATTATCTCTTGTATCCACACACAAGCTCACCATTTCCCAGAGCCCCTGGATTCCTCCACAGTTCATGTAAAGGTTAGGTCACATCACTGCTCCAACACGCTGATTTCACATCGGGGCAGATTTCCATTTCATATGGAAGAGACAATGGAGCAGCGTGACCTTTGGGTATCACAAACCATGTCCCAAAAGCCCACTTTCATTTTCAACAGATGTTGGTTCAACATATTTGTCAGTGTAAATCCTCTTAGAGCCCGGAAGCACATGCAGCAAAGGAAGCAAACCAAGACCAACACAGGCATTTCTCATAGGGGAGAATGGACATTTCAAGGAAAACAGCTTATGGGAAACGCACAGTTGCACAGCAAAGAAATAGGGTTGTAGACCATAAAAAATTTGACTTTTTTCTTAAGAGCACATAAAGTTGTACCTACTATTTTCCTAGCAAGTCTGTTGAAAGAACTTCAAGTTTGCAATCAGAGCGAAACAAAACATAAATACAGATTTTAAAAAAAACCCAAAGCAGTAGGCTGTTTTCTCTGTTTGAAGCAAACACAATTTCATGGGTTTGTATGAAGACTGCAGCACTTTGGCACTGATAAAAACAGCCATATCTGAACTATCTGACTCTGAAGCAACCTGTGTTTTAAAAGGGAAAAAATGTGAAGCTACAAGAGTCCGATAGGAGACCAGAGCCCAGGGATTTTTCTGCATGTGGAGCACACAAAACCTTTCCTTGCTCTCCTGTCATCCCAGCATGTTAGCTGATAAACGCTCCATAATTAGAAGACCCAAGTGGGGATGCCTGAAATCCATCTGACCTGAGGGAATGAGTTTAAAAACCTGACCCAGCTTTTAGCGTGCCAGATCCTCCTGTATTCCATTTCTGTCTACTGGAAAGGGCTGGCAGAGGCAGACAGAGAAGAGACAGACTCAACTAAACATGGTATTCAGTGGGATTAGAGAAAGGTTATTTTGGGACGTAGGAAGTACTAAAGAGGAGGGTGAAGGGAAAAAAAAAGTAATATTAAATTTAAATCAGATCCTGGCGAAGGGAAAGGTCACAAGATACGCACAAGCAGAAACCAGGAGGGAAGAAATATTACTCCTTTACATTCCCTGTCTGCAGAGCATCTGTTGGACTGGGGGAATGGTTTGCAAAGAGTCACCAGTGGGACAGAGGCATCATCACTTCACTGCAGGCAATTGTAACACTGTCCAACCAGCTAAACCAGCAAACACACAAATAAACTCCTTCTGTGGAACTCTCTTCCAGTAAACTCGGCCGTTCTGGGAGAGATAAATCAATCTGATGCTAATTACATCCAAAAACTGCAAGTAATGACATCATGCTAGGAAAAGCCCAGCTCTGAGGGATCTATTTTTGAGGAAGCCAGTTGGAGATACCATCTTGCTTCTTTCTTTCTTTGATAGAAGTTTGGATGCAAATCGAATATTCCAGTCTCATTCACATAAACCTCTTGATAGCTGAAAGGAAAGGAAACTGCTGCCCTGAGACTCAGCTACTGTCTTCGCATTTCTTCACACACCAAAGACAACAGGCACTCTCATACTTAATTACCAGGTATTAAAAATAGGAACATGGCGACCGTGATGCACCTGGCAATTATGGTTTACCAAAGCCTCCGATTTCTTGTACAGCAACATAGAATACAAAAAAAAAAAAAGAAAAAAAAGAAAAAAAGTCTAAATATTGTCTCCAGGAGCATGGGAGCACATGAAGCATCAAAGAATTAGAAGGCACACAGTGTTCTTGCAAGTCTAATGTCAGGATTAAGCTGTATGACAAAGGAAGCTCTCGTCTTGCAGAGAAAAGCAGTGTGCAGGAAGGAGGAAAGAGGTGATGCACCAGCGAGGAGCTGAAAGCAGTAAGAAATGAAGAGGCTTTCTCACCACATCCAAGACTGGAACACAGCTCGGATTTGGCACTTTGAGATCACTTTCCTTGTCTGCAGCTCAACTCTTAGAAGCTGCAGGAGTGTTTAGGTGGATAAACTCACGGTTCATGCCAAGCTGGCTCACAGGCACACAGAAGGGCAAAGCAGATGCCACTGAACAAATCCACCTCTCCTCCCATCACACCCAGGCTATTTCCTCCTGAAAGCACCTCTCAAATCAATCAACTTTCCAGTTCTAGGTCAGACATTTTTTAATGAGCAGTTAGCTCGGACACTCATTTTTCTTGGCACTGAACAGGATCTTAAGTCCTTAAATTAACAAAAGTTATTTCAGTGTATTCAGTGAAACTTTCAAGTCTGAACTAGTCACTCAAAGTTTTAGACCAGAGCTGTGCCCTTTATGTTCAAGTATACCTAAAACATCCATCCTTCCTTAACCCAGAAAAAGCCAGTTTTAACAAAACTTGCACATTTTTGTGTCTGAGAATAAAACCAAGATCTTTTCAAATTATTTGAAGACAAATATCCCTCCTTTCAGAATTCCACACCCTGAAGCAGCACACACTGAATCAGAACTTCATTTATGGGAAAACATGAAACATTGGGGGTATGGAGGAACAGAGCACAGAACTGCAGGCTAGATGCTCAAGAGCAAGTCAAATCCATCTTGGGAGGACACTACTTCATGTAGCCAGGGATCCACCCTTTCCTGCCCAGTTTTTGGTTTAGGCACACATCCACATCCCAAAACTCAGCTCTGGAAACAGCATTAGTCAGAGTTTGCTTGCGTCTTTTTCTCTCTCACCACTCAAAACTCTCAGCTAGTTAGGCCATGAAAGTGCTCTTAGCTCTGCTCACTGGGAAATACTTCCAAAGCCTTGCCCTTCACACCTCATGCCACTTAGTTAAGTTTGTTTAAAGGCACTATCAGAAACCATCCAAATAGTAATCAGAAAAGCCTTTGGCTCTGAGGTCTAAGTAAGGAAACTTGTCAAACTGTCCCAGTGGGCAGAGTTCTGGTGCATTCCTGCCAACATCAAAGTGGGACTTCTGTGTTTTTCCCAGACTTTTGTACTCTCTCTGTAGCCCCCCCCAAATCATTAGTTTTTAACAGCATGACCAGAACTTCCACATCTTCATAACAGAAAATTATGTCACATGGTCATTCAGCTACCTGAAGTCATTTGCACACTGTGAGCACTGCATGGCTCTTCCTGCATAATTAAAACCATCACGTGCCTTCCACTGAAGTATTGCTTTATTTAGTATTTATTTCAGCAGCTAAATCTTCTACAGCCAGGCTCTTCAGAACTGCCTTACATTTCTTAAAACCTACTACTTCTTGCAACCTTCTACACCAAGCCTGCCCATAGGGATGCTTTTGAAATACATTTTTGCCTGATGTACTGTTCTCATTTCAGTGCACACACCAGTTTATTTTCCCAGTATTTGCCAGGAAAGTTCTTCAGCCTACTTCTTGTTCCATAACTAAAATAAGGCGAAGGAAAGTGTCTTGGGAGTAAAGGTTACAAATGCCTTCTAACAAGAAGTTCTTAGGCACTTCCCTCATCTTTACTGTGTGATGAAGGCCAAAAATCAGCTATTTTCCTACTACACACAGGACCAGCTATGTCACTGGTGGATTCAGAAGGATGAGCAAGAACACCAGTTATCAGGGACCTTTCTCTGCTTCTGGTATTGAAATGCCCATGCACCTTCCCTTCTCTGGTATTTAATATTAACCCTCAAAGCCAGTTTTCTGATGGAAAATTTGGTTTACTGCAGCTCCCTTTCCCCCTCCCCCCACCACCATTCCAATGGGCAGCTTCTCCCCAAAAAGTATTTCAACACAAGTGAGACAACAGCTGATATTTCAGAGCAGCTATTTTAAGGATTGCCTACGAGTGCCCCTGTCTAGCTAGACAGATTCACTGCTCTTGGCAACCTGCTGACTTGACAGGAGGGACAAATACCTTGCTCCACAAGACCAAAATACTACGTGGATTATGCTCCTCGCAAGCAAAGGATGGGGAAAAAAAAAAAAAAATAAAATCCCAGTGTTGAAAGCCTTGCAAGTACATTTGAGCTCCAACTTTATTCAGCAACAGGCCTGGAAAAACATCCTTCTAGATGAGGTAATGATTAGTGTTACATCCTGCAGCCAAGCTCAGCATCTGGGCTTACAAAGACAGAGGCTGGGCTTCCCATGCTGTTAATCCTACCAGTAGTCCCTTGCTTGACTGAAACAGGAATCACAGTTCCGAAACAGCTGCTTCCTCGGACAGCAAGAGAACAGCTGAAGGGGACTCAGGCCAGGCACGGACACAAAAACAGGCAACTAATTATTTCAAGTTGTGGGGCAGATTGTGCACTGGGAGACAGCCACCCATTTAACCAACATGAGATGGGTCTTAAGATTTTCATCTCACTTCTTTAAATTGCTCCTTCACACAGTTACTTCGGGAAAGATGGTAAGCGATGCCAGCGCTGTTTGTTGGATATACGGATGTAAAATATTAGGAAAAAAGGAGTGTTTGATGAAGAGCATATTTGCCACATAAAATCATCTCAAATTTGGAACAATTCCCCACGCCCTACTGGCAAGCATCGCCTACAAAGTCCTCCTTCCTTCCTATATTTAGGCCAGCTAGGCTGAGTCAAGCCCTCCAAGAGCATCCCTTGCTTTCGTAACTTTCTGTTCTAGAACAGAAAAGCCAGACATGCTTTTTTCAGATCATTTGTTCAGATCATATGTTAACGCTCATAAAGGCAGAAAGTTAGGCAATAAAAAAAAAATAAGTACTGGTGCTACATAAACCAGGCTGTTTCTAAGGGTTTCTCTTGGAACATTTACCTGGCTTACAAAAGCCTTGACTCATCTGTAATGCCAAATACTGCTCAAAAAAATTCCACTGCTATCCTAACGAGGCACACAGATCTTACACTTAGGGAATACATCCTATGGGAGTATATCCTTAGGGAACACACTGCTTTAAATGCTCTGGTTTGCACAACAGTTCAATAAAGTTTGTGTGGCTTCTGTTCCCATATACAAATATCCATTCTGCTTGGTTTTGCTTCAACTTTTACCAAATTGTTTCCATTTCTATTTATGGAAGTCATCCAAATTGCTGTATAAAACAGAGTCTTCTCCCCCAAATTAACCCCTCCATTAAAAAGATTCCACATTTAACAATCATAGCATCTCCTCTCTAGTCCCTAAACTCTGCTGTAGGTTTTTGAAGTTATTTAGTGTCTTTGTACCATAAGCAGTAAAGCTGGCTGCTGGTTTCACCTGCATTTTGAGTGTTTTCTAATTTCTGCTCCTTCATAGGAGTGTAACATCCCAATTTTTGCATCACTAAGAGTACAAATCAATGCCCAAACTGGTTACTTCAGTGAAATAATCAAATGTATAGTCTGTAAATTGATCATGCTAGTTTTTATAAACTAATAATTATGTATGTACAAAAATGCAGGTGACAGTTCTTGAAAGTGACATAAAGTATACAATGAGCAAAGGCACAACCCTCACAACATTACTTTCTTTAACAATAAAAACAGATTATGCTGCTTGAATTACTAATTTCAAATTAATTACTACCTAAACAGCTCTGCTCTGTAAAATGGTGGATGAAGATTTCTAGCACAGAGAGGACATATGGCAGGATCATTTTTCTGAGCAGTTTAACACACATCTGTCTGCAAAACAGTAGCAAAACAAGGTGTCAGTTTCTTTCGTAATAAGAACAAGAAATAGACCATGTCCTTCCTCATTCAAGAAAATAAAAAACAGTAACTAATATTATCTGCCTACAAGAGAAACATCTCATTTACACAGCTCCTTGTTGGAGTTGAAAACTCCTGCTCACCTAACAATTATTACTGGAGCTAGCAGAGTGGAAGTTAGCAAAAAAAATATCCCCCCAGAAACAATGTCTCAAATAATCACATCAAAGCCATCTAATCCAAGCAGGAAGCCAGCTCCTGGAAGGTTCAGCTGGGCAGGACTGCACCTTCCCGAGCCACGCGTGCTCCATCCTGACAGATGAGAGCGCAGCACGCGGCCACGGCTCCTGCTGGCTCCGCTGGCACAGACCTTGAGCAGTATCAAACCGCTAGATTCTGCAAACACTGCTGGCATGTGCTCACCAAGAGGAATGAAAGAGCCCAAAAGTTTCCATTGACCTAAACACAGAATAATCTACTGGCACCAAGGCGAGCCTGAAAGCGGAGAAGCCGATCATTGATCGACTTCGCTGCCGCCTGCAAGAGCTGACGTCCAGGAAAAAACAAGCTCGGCAGCACAAGCCAGGTGTGTGAGCACCAAATCCTGAGTGGCAGACTGTGAGTCTGTTAGAAACTCAGAACACCGTGTTTCATGTTAATTATATTTACATATTTGCCATCCACTTAATTACCGTGCAGCAAATTACCGTGCAAACTCTGCAGCCAGAGCTCGTGGTACAGCACTACCCTTTCCTGATGGGAGTGACTTGCCGTGACTGCACCTTCCACCTCTGCTCTGAAGAGGTCTAGACAAGGTGATAAACTACTCCAGAAACTGCCTCAAACATTAAAACTGCTACTGATTAACATGACTAATGCTGCTACTAAACTCTTGTCACTACAAGATGCTTCACTCTTACAGTTTCCTTCCTCTTGCTTAGTTACTTCCCCTCACGATTGCTCTCACTGCCCTCTTCACCACGCCAGGCTCCCGCCTGGCCTGTGCAAGACTGCACAGACAGAGCAAGACATCCTGGCTGCAAATCCCCCAAAAAATTTATGTTCAAATGGCAGGAATTTCAAAGAGTCCTTCCAAGCCTTGTTGTCTTCTTAGAGGAGCACGCCGCAGAGAAAGAACGGTGGATTTGTCAAAATATTCTGACAGTCACAAAATAAAAGGCACCTCTGTGAATCAGTCTGGTTTGGATGCTCTTTTGGGCTCCCATCTGAACATGGGGAAAATGAGACTCTGGGATCTGCAAAAAACTTGCCAGCATCTCTGGCTTCTGGATAATAAAGACCAAAGGAAAGAGAGGAGTGAAAATCTATGTGCAAAAGCAACACGTCTGTGTCCCAGCTTTGTCTAAACACCCGTGAGGAAGGCTGGTAGAGCCAAAATATCAGTAACCCTCCTAGCTTCTTAACATGGAGACTCTTAACATCCTTATTAAGAGGAGACAAAAGGCTTAGTTGACATATTTTAAGAGTTTCTAAGATCATGCAGAAGGACTCATCTGGGATCCTTTGTGTGGAGAACAGGCAGTTAAACAACAAAACAATTAAAAGTGCTCCAAGACAGAGTAATGCAAATAGATAAAGTAATATGGGAAAATGCTGAACCTTGAACTTGGCAGTTCACAGTTTTAGCACTCAAGGGAAAAGATAAAAGACATGCTTGTGTTGGGCTTTTTGAGCAAATGGAGTTGTCCTTTAAACAAACCCCAGGAGAAAGAAGGAAAAAAAAAAAAAGACACAAACCATCACAATATTTGGGGCCTCAAACCACTACACAATGCAGAGAAAAGCAGATCTAAGATAAAGAAAAGAGAAAGTGGGAGAAAAACATGCAACAGCGAAGAGCAACTGGGTTCCTTGTTAGAGACTGATGTCTTCCTTGATCAAATGACAGCACAGCAAGGACATAGTTGTGGAATTCAAACCCTCATTCCAGAACAATTCTTAGGGTACTATCATGACTCTAACAGACAGCACAATCAGTCTTACTTGCTATCTCTTGTCCAGGACATGAGACATTCTTGTCCTCCTACCTCAAACGCCATCCTTAGGAACCTTCTCATCACACTGCCACAAAAATCTGCCTTCGGAGAACACACCACCTGAATCACTGACACAAAACTCAGCCTGCTGAATGTATTCCAAAGATGCTACAAACCACTTCAAAATGGTGCACAACTATTGGAAAGGCATTGGTGATAACAAGGAGCATGATGTTACAGCTAACTCAACCTACCAGCCAGAGCCAACAAAAATGAGCCATACATTGGCATTCAACTGATCCTGCTGCAACTCTGAATCAGGAAAGGAAACCAAGAGAGACCTAAAACTCTTCTAAAAGGGTGAATTATCTTGTAACCCATCTTGGGGTCACACCAACATCAGGTGGGGTCACACACATAACCCACACTAGGGGAAGAGGATGGCCACCTTCAGCAGCAGCCAGCACTGGAGCAGTTTAGACATTGAATCACAGAATGGTTTGGTTTGGAAGGGTCTCGCGTCAACCCCCTGCCATGGGCAGGGACACTCTCCACCAGAATGGGTCCCTCAGAGCTCCATCCAGCCTGGCCTTGGACACTTCCAGGGATTCAGGGACAGACACAGCTTCTCTAGGCACCCTGTGCCAGGGCCTCACCACCCTCCCAGGGAAGAATTTCTCCCTAATATCCAATCTAAACCTCCTCTCTTTCAGTCTGAATCCATTCCCCCTTGTCCTGTCACTACATGCTCCTGTAGATCACCCCTCTCAATCTTTCTCATAAGCTCCCTACTGGAGAAGAACCTCAGGGCTGTTTATCCCCCTCTCCCCTGTTGGAAGACTGCTGGAGCAAGGATGCTGAACAGCCTGTGTCAGATTTAGTAAACATAAAAACCAAATTCACATTATCCCAGTTACCACTGAACCATTTAAGTGTACACAAGCAGAATGAGGAGGGAGGAAGCATCAGCAATCAGCTGGATTAGAAGGTTAAAGTCACATTGAGCACAATGCAGTGTCTGGTGGGCAGCAATATAAAGATCAGTTTCCAAGTTAGAGGGTTCACTTATGCCCACACCCAGCATCACCTTGCAGTATTCTGGTTTTCATTTTTCACTCCCATCCCTGGAAGTGCTCCAGGCCAGCTTGGACGGGGCTTGGAGCAACCTGGTCTGCTGGAAGGTGTTTCATGGCAGGGAGCTTGGAACGAGATGATCCTCGGGATCCCTTCCAACCCAAACCATTCTGTGATTCTGCGATTTATATGTATCCACAACACACCCGAGCGGCCTATTTTCAGTGGTTAACACCAATCCCAGCGGTTCTCAGCAGCAGCCGCTGGCGATGGATGTCCCCTCCGGAGGGGCTGGAGCGGGGGGGCCCCGGCACCGCACGCCCTTCCCGCACCGAGCGCCGGAGCGGTGCCCGGGGATGGTGGCACCGGCGAAGGCGAAGGCGGGTTTTCCACCTCGCCCTTGAGCCGCCGTGGTGCCGCTGGCCGGGGGCGCCTGCGCGGCGCTCGGGGGAGCCCGGGGGGGAAGGCGAGAGGAGGAGGATGGAGAAGGGAGAAGGGGGGATGCCGCCTCCCGCCGCTCACCTCGCGGGCGATCTGGTTGAGCGCATCGTCCTCAGCCGTCAGGTGCTCCCGGTTCGGCAGCCGCTTGCGCCCGGCGCCCGGCGTCCCCATGGCGGGACGCTCCCGACCGGCCGGCCCGGCCGGAGCGGAGCCGAACCCGGACCCGNCGGGTGGGTCTGCGCTCGCTGACCTCCGCCCGAAATCGGGACACTGGAAATGTGTGTGGGTTCCGGCCTCGCTCCCATCCCACCCAAAGCCACGGTGGGTGTGGGTGCCGGCTCGCTGCCCTCACCGCCTGGAATCGCGGGGGGTCCCTGCCCGCTGCCCTCGCCGCCTGAAATCGGGGTGTGTGTTGGGGGGCGTCTCTGCTCCCTGTCCTCGCCGCCTGAAATCGGGGTGTGTAGGGTGTTCTAGCTCGCTCCCATCACCGCCCGAAATCGGGGGGAGACGGGGGGGTGTCCCTGTTCACCCCAAAGCCGGGTTGCCTGGGGTCCCTGCTGCTCCCCTCAAGCCCCTTCCCGCTCCCTCAGCCCCACCGTGGGCCCCCTTCCCGCTGGGGTGCCTGGGCTCCCCCCCCAAGCTGGAGGAAATTACAGAATCACGGAATGGGTCAGAGTGGAAGGGTCCACAAAGGGTCATCTGGTCTGACTTTGCTCCTCCAGCAGGGTCATTCCAGAGCACATGGCACAGGATTGTGCCCAGGTGGCTCTGGAATATCCCCAGTGAGGGGTTCCGCACTCACTTTGGATACTCTGATCACTGCTTGGTCACTGCACGGGAAAGAAGTTCTGCCTCATGTCCAGGTGGAACTTCTGGGCATCAATTTCTGGCCATTCCTCGTGCCCCATTGCCAGGCCCCCATGGAGCAGAGCCTGGATCCATCCTCTGGCACCCATCCTTTAGATATTGATACACATTAATGAGGTCCCCTCTCCTCCTGAGGCTGAACAGCCCCAGCTCCCTCAGCCTTTCTTCATCAGAGGTAATCCCATCCCTTGCTCATCCCTGCAGCCTCTGCTGGACCTGCTCCAAGATCTCTCTCTCTCTTGTCCTGAGGAACCCAGAACTGGACACGGTAAATTTACCAGAAATCGTGGAAATGCGCATCAAAACCTCACCAGTGGTAAAGCTGGGGCATTCTTCTGCCACAAATAAAAAGGGAGCAGGACAGAAACACAACTCTTCCTGCCTTAAGACCTCACACTGCTTTATAGCCCTGTGGGGTCTCTTCAACAATGAATTTTTCAATTAAGTATAAGTGGACCTGATTAATTTTAGTGTCAAGTACATCAGTGCTTAATTAATTCACATTGACAAGGAACATGTATTTTCTCAGATTCTTGTCACAGCCCTTACACCTCAATTTTCATGCTAATTCCCTAAATATGAATTAAAAGTGTCTGAAGCCCACGTTATTACACAGACAGAAAGAAGGGCTACAAAAAGGGCTACAAAACCCACCCACTCCCTTCTGACCAGAAAGCTGCATTTAATCTTCATGATTTAATTTTACCATCGATTTAAACTTGATTGAGGTAAAAGGTAACACCTGCCTGCTCAATATTTATTGGCAGTTTTCATGTAGAGCACCTGAGATTTGAGTCATCCTCAGACTGGCTGAGTAGTGATATTGCATCGATGCTGCTCCTTGCACCTGGGACTGTTTATCTTTGCAATAATCAAGTGATTATTTTGTCAGCAGAAGCAGATGGATGAGTCCCCCACCTTGCTTGGGCAGCAGATGTGCATCATATCCCCAGATTTGGCATTAAGTTTACTCTGACCCCACACTAGTGGATAAAAAAGGACCTGCTCTGCAAGGCAGCTTAAACCGAGCTCTCATCCTGGAGACAAAGCTTTGCTGGGTCTGGTTTTCCTAGATATCCCTAAGGCTTCCCTTCTTCACCTCTCTAAGCCCTGGCTTAGCACCACCACCCTTTCAGGCTCTGCATAACACATTCCCTGAGCCCTTATCCTTGTGTTTGCCCCTGCCCTTTGAGGAATTCTGGCTAAAGAGGCGGGGCAGTGCCTTATTTTTAGGTCCCTGTTACACAGGGATTTCAGCCACCTGTGCAGCTGTATCACCGTATCCAGGCAAGGAATTTCCCTGTTCAGGGGTGCGGTGGGATTTGCATCAGTGCTGTTTGCCTGCCTGGCTGAAAGCCTTGCAGAGTCTTGGGCTAGGCAGGTTTTTTGTCCAAACACCGTCTATTGAGGGGACAAAGGAAAGGGAGAAGGGAAGGGGAGGAAGAAATAGAGGGAAAATAGAAATCCGGGGCAGGGAAAGGGGGAAGAGAGGGGAAGAGAAATACAGGGGAAGGAGGAAAGAAATGGGTGGGAGAAAGGGAGAGGGAAGAAACAGAGGGAAAAAGAAATCCAGGGGAAAGATGGGAAAGGAAGGGGAAAGGGGGAGGAAAATTAAATAGAGGGGAGGGGAGAAGAAATAGAGAAAGAGAAATACAGGGGAAGGGGGAAAGAAAGATGGAGGAGGGGAGGAAGGAAGAATTAAAAGAGTAAAGCAGAGAAATTGGAAGACAACGTGCTAGTGGGTGACTGCAGTCAGGTTTCACAACACAGTCTGAATGTGCTCTGCAGTGTAAGAAATCCTTCTTTTTTCTTGCATTCCAGACATGCATAGTAATTTTTTTTCCTCAGAATATAGACAAAATAACCCATCTTGTTATAAAAATACTCTACATAGAGAATTTGTCCAGATAAATGTGAAATAATGATTCAAACCACGTTGGTTTTGGCTGTGCTGTGGAGTGCAGTGAGTGAAAATGAAACACTGAACATACATTCCTTATTTTAACAAGCAACACGGAGACGAAGCTCGTTTTGTCTGAAAGTCATGACTGTGATGAATGATAGTCGGACAACACTGAGTATCCCATGCCAGTTTTAAAGGGCTCTATTTTAAGTGCATAATACACCCCTCATTCTCCAGTATCCCATGTGCAAGGAGTGTGCTTTGTACAGAGCACACCCTAAAAGATACAATTTTCCCTCTGTGCCACTCTTAAAGCAACCTGTCTTAGAAAACCTCACTGTTGAGAATCAGCACAAGCAATCAGCTGTTAAAACTGGTGGTGGTGTACTTGACAAACCTCTTTTACATAATAAAATGGATGTTTTTGTGCAGGAAAATGTGATTACATCTCTATTAGAGGCAAGCCCTGGGATAGGGGAATCCGGTGTCTGAGTGAGGGTGTTAAAACCAAACACAAGGGCACCTCTCCACTCCACTCAAAGGTCACGGCATCTGCCAAACCAGAAATAAAGCCTGACAGCTTTAACAATTTGTCCATTAGTCCAAGGAGAATGGAACACTTTAAAGACCTTGGAAAATCTACACTGAGGAGGCCAATATTTTGGATTTTCAGGATACATGAGATGAGCAGAGCTCCATTAGCATTGCAATATTTTGCAAACATAACAGCAGTGGTATCCAGCAGGGTCTGTGGATTTATTAATGGAAAAAAATTACATCACAGACAAGTATGTGCTGGCACTGAAATTCTGCAGGAAAATTAAAAAACCCTGGTGCAACTAAAAGGCTTGTACTTTATCAGACTTCCTAAGGAGCCCAAGGCGATCCTCTCCAGCAAATCAGACCTCCTGGGAAAAGCTTTCAGGTGTTGTTGCTGCATTTGAGCAGTGCCAATACAGGGCTCAGGAGACTGCTGGTATTTTGTCCAGATGTGTATTTTGTCCGGATGAAATTCCTTGTTGTTGTTCCATCTCTTCAAGTCAGCAGGGTCACTATTTTCATCAGCAGAGCTTCCTTTGGGAGCCTTGCTTAGCTTTGTCATGTCTAGCCTGGGGTTTGTAGTCACACAATAAAGCCAGAATTGATTAGTGCCTTCCCAAGTGGTCCAAAAAAGAGATCCAGGGGCTTGGGTTGGCCAAGAAGAAAACTGTGGGCTTCCAAGCCATGCTTTAGGAGGACTGGAGAAAGAAGTCCCACAACATGAGCACACCTTGATCCCTTTTGTCAACAGCAATTTGATGTGGGTATTTTCTGAAGAAAGCTTGTTGCCTTCATCTTGCCAAAACCCCTCAAAGAGTTACTAGCCTCCTCTAATCACCTTGGCATGCCATGAGAGATAGTTTTTCATCTGTAAATTTTTCACAGGTCACTGAGGATGCCACTTTGGGGATCTCGAGGTCTCAGAACTGGATTGCTTTTAGGGCTGAGGAAGAGCCTTCCCTTGGAGGGAGTTTTTCAAAGGTTAACCTTGGTGTTGATTTCATTTAGTATTTTCATCTGCACCCTGGCACAAGTAGGACAGCACTAATGAAATAAGCTGATGACACAGTGTTAAAGTGTCATCATAAAAAAAACGAGGATAAAGTCATACAAGAGGTTAAGGACTTGAGAAAGGAGTGAAATCAAACAGACAGCCAATACCACGCCAAAGGCTAAATTCATGATCTCACCAGCTGTTAATAAGGGAAAAGGAAGAAGTTCTGGGGTCATAAACTGGCCATGGGTTGGTTGCATGCCACCATCACAAAGAAACACCAAAACATTGCATTTAGCATTGAAAGCACTTCAAGAAAGGGTTGTTGCAGAATGGCTCAAGGATCGGGGCCATGGGACATTAGAGGCCTTGTGCGAGCAAAGTAAGGTTTAGAGCAGAAGGCCTGTAGGCCATGAGAACTGCAAAATTGTACTGGTAGCAAGAATAGCCAAGGCTGTCCTTGAGCGATTGGGAAAGTACCAAGGAAGGGAGTTGTAGTTAAAGGAATGAGGAGAACCCCCGAAAACAAGAGCCACCTGTGGGAAAGACATGTAGATGTAGCTTTATATAGTTAACCAATGATGTTACGACTAGTAGGCATAATTAACTATAATAGTATATAAGTGCTTAGTTCTGCAAATAAAGAGGAAGCTTGCTTATAAATCATATTGATTTGTGTGTCTTGCTTCCCTCACTGTTGGCAAAGGGTCATTGTACAGCCATCTGTAAGACTTTACCAAAATGCTGCCTGCGAGTCTGCTCTTCCGTATTAAAAAGAAATCAAACTTGAATAGATGTGGAGAGAAGAGCTCCTAGGGTAAGCAGCAGGAAGACTTTACTGAGATGAGAAGGGGTTGGCTTGTCCAGCCAAAAGCAGAACAACTGCATCTCCCTTCTATACAGTCCTTTGGAGATAAGTGGGATGGGGATGATGCTATGTAACGTTTGATGCCAAGTTAGCACAAAAGCATACAGCTAAACAGGCCATATATAATTTTAGTCTGGAAACCAGAGATTTCTTGCCAATTTCTAGACATGGATCCAAAAGGAGTTTTTCGGTAGCCAGGGTAAAGTATGTCAAGTCTGGGGTGAGCACTGCCCTGAGAGTCTGTCTGCCTTAGCACGCACTACTCCAAACACTGCAGGTTTTCACCTTGCCAGTAAATCCAGGGTGTGGATATCCATCCCAGCTGACACTCAGCAACCCCAGAGAGGTTGTTCTGGTCCCATCAATGCTCCTGCGTGGAGGGCACAAGCCAGCCTTCACCCAGACCAACACGTGCACGCTCTGTGTGGCTGTGCCAGGCAGGGAGCTTACCTGCAATGTGCAAACCATGACAGAGCTCACTGAGAACAGCCCATCTTGGGCAAAATGGGACCCCACTCAAGGCACCGTCTGTGGACTTAATCTAATTAGCAACAGACATGCCATGGCTCAGTGTTTCAGCAGAGCAAAGTGAAGCCAGCTCCACAGCAGCTGTGGTTGTGGGGAGCCAAACCCACCCCAGGCTGGCTCCCAAAGATGGATGGTCATGTCTGTTGTTTGCTCTTTCTGCTCCTATCTGCTATTCCCAGCCTGCCACAGCACTGCTGAGCTCCAAATTTGACTGCTTCTCTTGAGGCTTCCCCTCTTGATGTGTAAAAAAAGCTACTTTTTAAGAGAGCCCCATGCTATTTTCAGAAGAAAAGACATCCTAGTGTCTTCCACCTAGTCTAGAAACACTCCTTGTTCCCTACCTCAAGCGCTGTGGGCATAAAACCTATTCCAGACTGTGGGATGCCTTGCATCCCCTCTGCCTGCACTCCAGGCAGAATGCAGGCGAGAGATCAATGTACATATTTAATTTGGGAATACAGCCTCTACATCTGTCCAAACAAATAGTCTGAACTAATAAATCCTTCAGCCAGACAAAACTGGGTTGGCTTTGGTGCAGATAATGTGTTACATCAGCTGGAGCAGCTGAGGAACTAACCCTGTATCACTTTGGGATTAATTTATCAAAGCATTCCTGCTGCCGTGGTGCCGGTGTCCTCACCCCACTGGCAGCCCAGAGACACGGGAGTGAGGAATCACATGGTCTTGCTACAAGTTTCCCTGTGTTTTTCCTGCTCCATGCTGTGCAGCCTCATCCACTCCCATCCCAAATGTTGCAGCGTTAAGCTGAGCCACATTTTCCAATCAGGCCCTCCAGATTTTCTTAAACGCCAGTTGTTTTGGGCTGGAGTAAAACATAGCCACAACACATGGTCTAAAAACAACCAATTGTTTGTAAAAGACCAAGTGCTTGTGCTAATTAGTCATAGTGTTCTGTAAAATGCCATATGAACATGCTTTTGGGAGAGCTTTTGGGAAACCACATCACAGTTAAAACACCCTCAACTGGAGCGGAAGAGGGGAAGGAGGTGCTGTTTATTGTCCCTGTGGAAATCTATCCAGATTCATCCAAGGTACAAATCAGGGGCAAACCATCCCTCTTCTTGAGCACAGAAAGCCATGCTCTGCCTCAAACCATCTTTCATGCTTGTCAGGGAAAAGGTATTTTCCACTCACCTATTCTACAGCAAAATGAAAAATTGCCAGGCCTGTTATCAGGGAACTGTTCCAACCACTTGACATCAGACAGAAGAGCACCTGTGTGATGTCTCCTGCTTCTGCTTTATGATCCAAAGCCGTGCATCCCTACCCCACCTCCTGTCACCTCTGCAGTCGCCCACCCACACAGAAAGAACAGCAGCCAACCAGCCGTGGCAGCTAACAATTCCTGGCTTGCCTAAAGCCATGCTGGTGCTAAAGGATTTCACATTCCAGCTGGGATAATCACTAGCAGGGCAGGAAGGCAGGTCATTATGGTTTCCTGAAATAAAGAACTTCGCTTAAACTGGGAAGTGGAAGATGATACTGGTAACAAAACATTAGAGGAAATGGAGACAAAACATTTCAGATGTTACAGCATGTTAGAGCTGGTACATCTGATTTTAAATCATAACACATTTTTCTGCAATCCGTAGCATTCCTGGTTTTCCGTGCAGAGTGGCTGATGAATGGCATATGGGACTGACTCATCTGCCCAGCGTGGTCTCCCTGCCCTCTGCCTTGCTGGGCATCCCAACCCAGTTCATCCATCCCAGCCCTGCAGCAGGTACTGTGCTCTACCATCTTCCTCTAGACTTTTCCACAATGTTAATTATTATGGCACTAAAACCCCTCTGATCCTTCCCTGTAGGAATGTGAAGGAATCAGCTCCTCTCTTCTCCAGCAACAAAGAGCCAAAACAGTCAGGCAAGCGTTGTCAAAGTCTCCAGAGTTTAGCTTTCCCTCCCATTGTAGCAACAATTAGAAGGAGTTTTTCCTCCTTCTGAACGCAATGAGTTGCTGCAGAACCCTTTTGTTTCAGCTGCTGTAAAACCAGTAAATAAATAAACAAATCAATAGGTAGATAAAGCACTGAATACCCTAAACTGGACAGAAAGAAAAATATCTGCTTGCATCTAGAAAGCACCAATTTCCATAACCATCTGAATGACCTGTCACGGATCATTCTGGACGCAGATGCCAGAGGCAGGCGTAGAATGGCCCCCACCAAACCTCTGCTTTTCCTTCCTCTTGCCTTCTGCCTTTCCTATCTGGGCCTTTCCCCAAGGACAGCTACTCAACATATTGCAGGGTTTCCAGCCTTAGGCCATGGATGTCTGGGCACTGTGGGAAGGAGGCACCTCCCCAGGGGCTGACAGGCACCGCCTTTGTTGCTCAACTTCAATTTCTGCAGAGGTTTTCATCCTCCCTGACCTTGGAGCTGTGGTGGCAGAGGGGAAAGGCAGGAAAGACACTTCTCTGTGTGGCCTCTTTTGAGGAAGTTACTAGGTTAAATTTCCGAAACATCCAGAGTGCATTAGTGGTTCAACTCAACTAATTAGAAATTCCCAAAATAATTTTTAATAAATTTTTCAATTATAAAAGGAGTTGCTCAAGGTAACAGCAGATAATGGTCCCCCCCCTCGAGGCATCTCTGTTCCTTCCAAGTTTATTGGCAACAGATGACTCATTTCACCTCTGCCCGAGCTGACTGTTTTACAGCTCTTCCAGCAGCATCTGGCCTTAAACGAGGTCACTCAGGCTCAAACTGATGAAATAATTTCTATTCTTGTGCCTGTACAGACCATGCCTGTAACACCCAGTGCCTGAGACTAAAAACCAACTGAAAACCAGCCAAACATTCAAACATGACCTGAAAAAAGCAAGACTGTGCTGTGGCCACAGGCCTGTCTGCCATGGAGAGGCAAAACCTGTCATAAAATGCCCTGTGAAGTTTTCTGGGCTGGGCATCCCCAAAGCTGGGCGGGGACTTCAGGGAAACTAAGCCTATATTCACACCCACATGAGCTTTTCAAGTCTGTGCTCAACAGCATTGCTCAAATATTTCTCTTTCCAAGCACAGACAAACCATTTTCAGTTGCATTCGATACAACCGCCTCACAAACACAGAGAGATGAAATGCTTCTGGGGGAGATTACTGAGCAACTTTTGGCTGTCAGGGAGCTCCTCTACAGTGCTTTGCTTGGAAAGGTACCACCTTACTGCCAGTTTTAGCCTGGTTTCCTAAGGGAGCATGTGTGATCACTCTGCCAGTCCCACACTAAAAGCAAAGCCAGCTGGCCCGTTGCCACAAAGTTTTTCTCAGAGGTCAAGGTCCACCCCAAACACTGGCAAAAAAGCAGCACGTGGAGCTCAGGCTAGACACCAGACCTGCATGGGGAAGAGAGTGCTTAAATGCTTTTAATCATGTAAAATGCTACCAAACCTGCACTTTGTTAGATAATGATGTCTCTTGTTTCACAGATTCACTTCCTTCGCTTCCACAGTCCTCAGGAGACAGCTTTTCCTTTGAAGTCAGGTACCCAAACTAGAGCCAAAGGTCTCTGCATGGCAGCTCTCCTGGCAAGGTGGGCTGGACTCGTGGAGGGGGATCCTCCTGGCCAAGGTCCACTGAGAAAAGAGAAAGTGAAGTTTGAGATAAGCGAAGTGTTCAATGCAGACATTTTCACTTGAGGAAGACACATACATTTACCTTTCACACAAGCTGCACTTTACTTATTAGACATATGGCAAGAACCTCAGCATGTTCCTCAAGGCTATTTATTGTGACCTGTCAAGTGTAATCTCAGAGATGTAAACAACCTCACCTGTCTCTCTGCAAGCAGTAATTCCATAGGAAAGTCTTTCTTGTGGTTCACACTTGTGTTCTTTTTGTAATTTAATGCCACCAGACTTCAAATGTTTATTGTAGTCACTAGTTATTTTCCCTCCTCAGTCTTTAACACATGCTAATGTTCACCATCACTTATCATCTGGGAGCTATTAATATTAAGCTTGTTTAATGTTTCCAGGCCAATCTCTGGAGTGTTTTAGCAACGTTAATAATTAATACAGGAAGACGAGCATTTTAGAGGCCTGAAGCAGTTCAGGGCAGGCTCACAGTGTAAATGATCTGTTCACCATTGCAACTCCACCAAGCCTTAAAATAGTTCTTAACTTTTTTTCACTGTAACAGTGAGACCCCCAATCTTTTTTTTCATTTGCAAGGTTACAACCTTTCCTCCTCTCAAAATTGATGAAATGATATTTTAATGCCCCATGGCAGTGGTGACAGGCCTTGCCTGTACAATCTCTAGTGGACTACCCTGGGTTGTCATTTCTGCACACACAGAAAAGGAGAAACAGCAAAGGCCAGGACACTTCAAGCATTTCCATTCGGTCATTTAACTCCTTAGCTGTGTTTTCTATGAAAAACAGCCCTCAAAGAGAGGATTACACATTTAACAGCACAGGTATAGCAAAAAAACTTTGAGAACATAATTTGTTGTGGCCTCTGGATGGAACAATTATTTTGAATTCATTTTGCTTACCATGGTTTCAGGTGTTTCTTCTTGAAAAAATAAGAAATGAGAGTGCTTTGGATCCCAACTGACCCACAAGGAACAATTTTGTGGAATTCAGGGATCTCAGAGGACTAAAAATGCTGAAGCTGAGGGTAATTTCTGAGCAATACAAATTCTAAGCACCGTTTCAATAGTGTGGGAGATTTCAATAGTGTGATCTCTTGATAGAGATCAGACCTCCTGCGCTGGGCTGCCTGCACAGGGCACACCAGGAGCGCATGGAATCCATGTGGATGAGCCAATGAGAGTGGGATAAGGAAGTGAGGGGAGAAAAAATAACTCCTCCCACGGGCAGACAGCAAAAAAGTGGCAAACCTGAGGTTTCAGCCTCTGTTTTCAGCTGAGGGTTGTGACTTCATTGCCAGATGCTGCTGCCTTTTCCACACAGAGGATTTACAGGGCCCATATCGAGGCTTCCTCACAGCAGTCACATCCAGGAGAACCAAATGCTAAACAACTGCTGAAAAAGTACCCTCCAGGAGCTCCTAAACCACCCCACAAAGATCTGTGTGCTTCTGCCTCCTTTAACTCAGAGAAAGGGGGAAGGAGAGGCACCCTACCCACAGTTACACAGCAGGCAGAGCCAGAAATACAAGGTTATTGGAATTATTCATGTGTTCTTACATTAAAAGTTTTATTTTGACCTGCTCTGGCATTCCTGTGCACCACTGACAGGTCACCCTTTCCTTCACAGTTAAAACTCAAAGAAAAAGGCTGAGGTGGAGCAGTGGGGGGATGCCTACAAGGGGGTTCCAGGTGTATTTGATCCACATCACTCCTGTGGCCAGACTCGTCTGTTGGGGAAGATGAAACAGGAAGGCCTCATAAATATGATTGCTTAAATTTTGAGTATATGAAACCTGTAAGTGAAATAGAATTGAAAGCAAGTTTCAATCTCTAAAATGCCAAGCTTCAGTTACTGAACAACTGGAAAACAATGCCATGGCCAGCTGTCTGTAATCTCCTTTTTGATTAAACAATGCCCTTCTCCTTACCAAGAGTCCAGGGGTCAAAGCTGCCCCTGCTGGCCTGGCAGGAGGGGTCCAAATGGTAATGTAATGATTCTTATAGGCTGTATGTAAATGCTATAGGATTGTATCTTGTACTAGATTGGTTACTGTAAAATAGAATATTCAGCACGGAAGCTGTTTTACTGTACTGTAAGGGACACATTGCTCTCTTCAGCTTCTCTTCGCTCCTCTCCGTTCTCTTCTGCTCTCTGCCTCCCTCTGCCCCTTTGGGGTTTTCCTCTCCTGCCTCTGGCCGCAGCAGGCTCCCCTCCGCCCACCCTGTTTCCCCAATAAACCTGCATGCTCTAAGACTGGACTCCGGAGAGCTCTGTCCAAACCGTCCGTCATCGCGGAGATTCCTACGGCACCCTGAATCCACCACACCCGTCCTTCCAAATTCTCATGGCGTAAAATGAAATGCAACCCCTAAACCTTGGAAAAACGACCCATGCCCAGTTTTCACCAGTAAAATTTATTTCAGGTGAGGAACCAAGCACAGCAAGGGGCATTCCAAGGCTTGTGCAGGACACTCCAGGTGCTCTACCCATCCAGTTTCGATGCAGCCACAGTCTCTACTTGCAAACCACTCACCACTGCAGGGGCTCTGATCCTGAGAATCCTGGGTATTTTCCCTCACAACAAGCAGGCCAGCAGACAAAGACATGGGAAAAACCTCTGGCTCCCTGGCACTGCAACAGTGCTTATCAGAGCTGTTCACATTCCAGTTGTTTGGAGAACAAAGAAGAAGAGAACAAGAGAAGCTTGGCTGTCCAGACACACTTCTGGCAGGACACCTCAGTCCGTCTCTCATGGGCTGGTGTCTGTTTGGCTGCCCAGGTCAGAAATGAGAGTCGGGAGCAGCATCCTCGCTGTCTGAAATGGTAGAGGAGCTGTGCCCTCTAGCGGGGTCTGGCTGGCCAGGAGCTGCAGAAGAGCCTTGCAGGGGAAGCTGTCCCAGCCCACACAAGGGACACGCTCCCCTGGCCTCTGGAGGCCTCCAGGGCATCCACACCAGCCAGGCCATGGCGCTTTGTCTGGGCACCTCATCCCCACCATGTTCTTTCATAAAAGCCCTCCACAAAGGCCTCCGAGATGTCACATCTGCTCAGGCAGAGGAGACTGGTATGAAAATAACAGAGCAGCACAAACTGGGGATGAATTTCACTTAACAGTGACAAAGAAGTCCTTTCATAAGGCTTCAAAGCCTCCCAGCCTTTTTTTCTGCTAAAAATTAGATGCTTGGTTTATGTGCATGATGCTACCAGAGCCTGTAGGTCCAGGCCAGTGGGTAAAATTGCTGTGGGCAAGGATTCCTGGTGTGGCAACCCCAGCTCAAGGTATCCATGCTCCCAGCCCTTCCAAAATCCTGAAACACCTTCCTACCCCTTTGCTCTGCCAGTGCAACTGTGCACGGGATCACGGATTTACACGGACGAACTGACTGATCCAAAGCTATGGGGAAAAAAAAAAAGGTTTAAAGTCAGCTCATTTGGGACGCAAGTTGTAGGAAAGGGGTGGGAGCACATTAAACTCATTCTGGGCTGAAAAAATTATATATATTCATAGGCTTGTTAGGAATTGTCTTCAAAGGATCCCCAAATCCTGTCTCCCTCTGCAGAGCTGATGGGAAGGAGCTGGGAAAGTTAACTGTACATGGCTTTTCATCGTTGAAATGGGAAGTAATTGAACTACAGTGCTTAAGTCTTGGAAGTCACAGGACACATTTTTCATTTCAGAACTAGGATGATATTGTTTTTGAAGCTTTCTTGTAGGACTTCTGCATTTCACCCTGTTCCCTATAACTATTAGGACTAGAGTTTAAGCCTGTTTCACTTCCAGATATCTTACTTGAAGGAAAGTAACTATACAAGATGAATAACAGAAATACAGAATTATCTTCATTTAGATGTTTAATTATCAGATCTTCCCATTCTCCCTCCAGACCCATTATCCCATGCAATATAACAAGATATTAAGGCTTTAACAAGAGCAGCCCTCTTCAAAACACTAAGCCCCAGCTGCCTGGGGTAACCAGCTATTACTCTAATCAACAGGCAGTAAAATACTCAGTTTTTGCTCACTTTGTACCTCCCAAGCTCAGGAGCAGCTGTCTTGCAGTGGAAGCATTTTGCCAGGCAAGCGGGCGTATCTTCTCCCATAAAACAAATCCCCTTTGCAGTCCCAAGCCTGAGATATCTGAGCCTGTACCTGGCACAAGACCAAAGCCAGGTCTAATGTTCATCGGTAGAAATTGCCGTTTTATAAAAGCCTGGAGAAGGACGGATCCCGGATATGCCATGACTCTGACCACACCAAACCCTCCCCGATCCTCAAACCTTGCGGGGACTGAGGTGCTTTTATTCCCATTCCCCTGGTGGCTGGCTGGTCTTGGACCCCAAGACATGGAGAAAACCCCACCCATCCATTCATCCATCTGTCAGTCCGCCCATCCATGCTCCCACTGCCATCCCCAGCGTGGGAAGTGGGGAGGGAAGCACGGAGGGAGGGATGCGGGGGTGCTGGGGGCATGGCCCCCGGCTCCCCTCCCTGTGACAACAGCCCCGTGCCATCGTGCCTGGCTGCCAGACCTTAGCCCTAGTGCCAGGTCTAAGCTTCACCGACCTCGGGCTGCCTCTCAACTTTGACAGCGCTCCCGGAGCCGCTGCTTTCGCGTTTGGCTGCTCCCGGCGCGGACAGGCTCGGACACACGGACGGGACCGTCGTCCTGTCAGCCCTGACACCCGGACTGGAACCCTGGCAGGAGAGCAAGGCTTCGGGAAGGTAAAGGCATCCTCCGCTCAGGGGTTCCCCGGCAGGGAGGCCCCCAGCCCCGACCCGCCGTCTCCAAGGTGCCTTTCCCAGGTAAGCTCCGGAAGGACTCTCATCCTCACGGAGCAGCCTCGCATCCAAGGCACGAAGGGCGCACGAAGGGTGGCACGGTCCCCAGTGACCCCCTCGCCAAGAGAAGAGGTTTTAGGAAGCCCTCTGCCCTACCCCCATCCTCGCAGAGCTGTTGCGGAGGTCTCGGCAGATCCTCGGTCTCTCCCACAGCCCAGGGCAATCCCGTTTATTGCTGCCTTACTTCCCTGCGTGGTTAATGATCCTTATTCCCTTCCCCTGCGCTTTGAGGAGAGCTGATTGTTCTGAGAAATCATCACTGTGTAAATCTAATATTTACACATTGAGTCTTTGCATTGTGTCCCCTGGTAACCCTGGGTAAAGTGAACTTTATGAGTGGCCACACTTTTCATTAAACCAGAGCTTTAGCAGGTAGGAGGCTCCCAAAAGTAGAGGAGATATTTGAGGTGAATGCTAGAAATTAATCGGGGAGGTAGGAACACCACAACTATCTCATGTGGGGGGGAAAATTAAGTATCTAAATCTGAAAGAGCCAAAAATATCGTGTCCAAAAACTGCAGGGTTAAATACTGCAGACTTACATAGTTAAGCGTTGAAGTCCTATAATTTTTCTAAGGTGTTTATTAATTGTTGTTCTGGTTCACTGCTGCACTCCTGTAGAAACTCAGCAAATGGCTTTAATGGTTTTAGGACCTAGAAAAGCTTAGACCTCAGTTAGACATCATTACACTTAAACAACATTAATTTTCCAGGAGGTTAAACAGAGTCATAAATAAGACTTCTCAGAGGCTCCATCCCCAAAGGTATGCATAACTTTCCTTTTTTTACTGCTTTCCTTTGGAAATAAAAGGCTTATCCCCTGACAATAAATACACCAAGATCCCTCCATCCCAGGTTAAATATACTGAACACAATTTCCCGGGTGCTGCAATGTTTAATGCTCTGTTAGGAGGTGGGAAACGATTGGTGTTGGGGCTGTTTGGGTACTCACCTTCAAGACAAGTGTAGGATCAGGCAAACCTGCCCCTAATATCTGCTGCTAGACACAGCTGCCACTAAATATTAAGCTATATCTGGAGACTAAATCCACCAGCAGGATTTTTACAGCTGATTGAAGATGAATTGGTTTATTTTCTCTGATTATACTGGGTCTGAGTAGGTTCAGCTTTCCCTGCCCCTCAGCGTGGCCTCTTGGCACAAGGACAGGACCTGCAGCACCTCAGCTGTTTGCCAGGCTGCTCTCCAAATTGATGACAGAAGATGTCTGGATGTTTTTCCCGTAGCCCCTTATCCAGCAAGTGCAGGGTTTTACTCTGTACTCTCCCAACAACAAAAAAAGAGGAGAACCCCCCCCCACCACCATTTCCCCCTAAATCCTGCTTTTCATTGAATTAGAATAAAGCCACTTGTTTTGCTTCCTTGCCGTCCTCCTCAGGTGGGAAGGGAGACTCACCCTCTGCCTCTTAATGTGGGGAAAAAATTGTTTAAAATGAGCTTAGGCAAGTCATTGCAGTAAATCCCAGGTGAGTTTTCTTCCAGCGTCAACCCAACTTTCTAAGGCTGAACAGAGAGCAGCAGAGGAAAATTATGAGAAACTGTGTTTAATATAGACATTTTTTTGGGTGGTTTTCAAGTAGCTTCTTGCTTCCTTAGAGAGTTTTATGGCTTATCACTGACAGTAACTGCCCAGAATGGATGTCAGTCTTATTTCCAGCCTACAAAGAGGCACATGTATGTGATCAATACCATAAGGAGCACATTTGTGCTGTGCCACAGAGTTTATATTTTTCCTGCTTCAAAAATATGACTAACTAGCTGTTGTGCACAAACTGTGATCCTGCTCTTCATCACAGGGCTGAGGGACATGATGTTACGTGTGTTTTTTTAAGGGGATTAAAAGCCCATCTCACCCAGCAGAAAAACTACTTGGATCTAAAGAAGCAGACCTGGGTTCAGCCAAGGAACACTCTTAACGACAGCCTTAATTAAGAATTAAAGGTCTGGAGCCTGCCAGACTGCAGAGGGGGGACAGGCAAAGTAATGGAGACACGTGGGATGAGCAGCTCGCAGGAACAAGGGGCTTTTGTCAGGGAAGGGAGCTGCAGAGAGCAGGGAGCCCTGCTGCTGGTGCTGCTGGAGGTGTCTTTGTAAAGGTGCTTCTTGCTCACCAGCAAAGTTCCACACACCGAATTCCTGAGGCCCAGGTAGAAATGGCACCAAATCTTCATTACCAGTCCTGCAGGCCCCTGATGTCTGTCTGACCAGGGCTTTCTTCCACGTGGAGGGAAGCCCCTCATTCCAGCAGTGGTCACCCTGGCACCCCATGAACTTCCCTCTCTCCTTTATAACTGTCCACACGAGCTGAGTATTTTTGGAGGAGGAGCTCTGCAAGGAGAAACCAGGGCAAAGCAAGGCAAAGTGTTATTTGCTGCCCTGTGCTGGCAGTTCCCACTGACAGCAGGACAGTGGCACTTCCTTGACCTCAAGGCTGGGCGGAGGGGACACTTGTGCCACCCGGGAGGGCTCCCACTGACCAGCCTCTTCCCAGGGTATGGCCGAGGCTCTGCTGCAGCTCTCTTCAAGTCAGGCTTGCAGCAACCACTGTTACTGGGTCAGTGTTTCCCTGCCATCCCTGGGCACAGCGTGGCTCCGCGCTGGGCGCTGCGGTCACTCTGTGGTGGCATGGGGTGACATTCCAGGGGCTTGGTTCGTCTGGGGCTCTTTACCCAGGGTGCAGGAGCATTTGCCATCTGCTTTATGTTCTGCTGCTCCTCCTTAGGGCTGCTTGGGCCAGGGCCTATCACTCCTGAGCCTCTCCTGATGTAACTTCTCACCAGGATAAATGGGGAACATCAGCCTGAAGTCTTCACCAGGATTCCGGTGTGCTGGAGGCCGAGGCACAGCCAGCAGGGATTTTCCTCTGCCAGGGAATTCCTCCAGCTTGTCCCCTTAAAGGAGATGCACCAATCTCCTTGCCTACATCCAAGGAGGCTGGCATCAAGTTTCTTCCCAAACATCTCCACCTTCTGGTCATAACTGACAGCGGCAGGTGCTTTGATGCATTAAATTTGCAATTAATTGTATTAATGATTTCATTCCAGCCCGTTTTGGAGTTAAGCCCTACCTGCCCTCCTGCTGGTCATGAGCTGCTGCAGGAGGCTCAGCTGATCCTGGGATCACTTGCAGATGTCCATTGAATAGCTGGTTTTCTTGCAGGACATGGCACAGACGGGGACACTGGGCGCCTCCCCGGAGGGGACTCGTCCCTCCTACGTGTACAAGCTGGTCCTTCTGGGCAGCATGTCCGTGGGGAAGTCAAGCCTGGCCTATAGATACATGAGGAACAACTTCAGGGAGCTGCTGCCAACCATGGGATGTGAGTGAGTGGCTTTGATGGCTCTGGACAAGAGGCCAGGCCTGATGCACTTCCCTGCAGCGGGGTGGGATGCAGGAGAACTGCTTGGTCCATCTTGCAGTAGCACAGACCCACTTTGGAATGTGATACAGACTTGCCCAAGACCCAGAACCTCCCCACTCACATCTCTGCAGCCCATTTGCTCAGCACCAGGCTGTGAGCAAAGCCACATCCATATCACACTGGTTTGGTTTAGTGCTGCTTTTCAGGAGCACGTGAGCAACAAAATGAGTGAAACCCAGATTCAAAGTGTGCAGCCCATCCACTCTTGGCATGCTCTGCTGCCTTCCCAGCTATTCTGACACCCCAGGGGGGGTTTATAGAATGTTTTGCACTGGAAGGGACCTTCAAGATCACCTAGTTTCAATTCCCCCCTGCCTAGGTTCTACAGCACCTGGACATTACAGATGTTCATTTTACATTATGCACCTGGGTTTTGCCTTAAGAAGGCACAGCAGGCACAGAGGCTGTGATCCCACCTGTACCTGAAGAGCCAGCTGGTGGAGCAGAGCAAACTGGGGCTTCTCCTCTTGTCCCTCTGCCTTGCTCCTGGCTGGTCCACAAGCAGCCATCTGCTCCCCAGGCACAGGGATGGAGGCTCCCCTCCAGTGGGAGCCCTTTCCATGGATATTCCTGTTCACAGCTCTGACCCACCAGTGAGGTGGAGGTGTCTCCTTATCAGGGGGCTGTTCTGCAAAGCTCAGAGTTACCCAACATCAGACCTGCTGCCATCCACCCAAATCTGCTGCCAGGAAGGGCCGTATCAGCCCGGTGCCAGTGATCACAAGAAGTGCCCCCTGCCCCCAGATTCTGTGCATTAGGGCATCATTAACGACCCGCGGGATGGGTTTGGCCTCAGGGCAGGGGATCTGAGCTCTCTGCTCTTGCTGCAAATGAACACACACCCTGCATCTTGCCTGCAGGCTCCTTCTTCAAGCAGACACTCAACCTGGACGAGGCCACCGTCACATTTGAGATCTGGGACACGGCAGGCCAGGAGAAGTACCAGAGTGTCTGTCACCTCTACTACCGGCGTGCCCACGCTGCCCTCCTCGTTTATGACATCGCTAACAAGGTAAGGCACGGGATGCTGAGCCCATCCCTGCTGGAATTCTGCCGTGCCATGCTGCAGCAGCTCCGGTGGGATAGGGATGTCCAGATTATGATGTTTGCCCTTGGAAGGGCAGAATGTGGTACTTGAGCACCTCCTGAGAAGGTGAATGTCCCCCCTGGGACTTGCCAGGCTGCCCCTGCCTGTGCAGGACCATGCCAACAGCCAGGGTGATTTCTGCTACCATGCATCCCATCCGAAGGTGATTTATCCCTATATGTGTTTGAGGGCCAGTGACCTGTTTCCCTGAGAAGGGCAATCAAAACCACTCTGCCATGCCTCTTCCACCCTCTTTGGTTTGGTGCCACCGAACCAGCTCGGCCAGAGACAAAGGGGTTAAATCAAAACCGGGTCACTGGGTGCTGTTGTCTCCATCTCTCCAGCAAACACTCAGCAGAGCAAAGCTGTGGCTGGGGGAGCTGGAGGAGAAATTCCTTCCTGATGAAATCGTCATTTCTCTGGTGGGCAACAAGACAGACCTTGCTGCTGAGCGAGAGGTCTCCACCGAGGTGAGTGCCTGGGTTTCCCTCATCAGCCCTCACAGAAAGCATCCAAGGAAAATGTCCAAGGAAAGCCAAGAGTTTTAAAAGGTTTTCAGACACCTCCAAAGTTCCCATACAATTATTGACCCAGTGTGAAATGTCACCATGTAACTGAACAAGCAGCCCCGGGCAGGCAGGGGAATAACTCTGCTTGTCTCCACTTAGGAGGGGGAAGAGTTTGCACGAACAAAAGGCCTCCTGTTCATGGAGACATCGGCAAAATCCAACCATCAAGTAAATGATGTCTTCATGGCTGTAGGTGAGTTATGGGATGGCTCTAGGTGAGAGCAGAGGCAGGGCAACCACAGCCCCAAGCCCCCGAAAAGCTCGACCTCTTCACTGCTCCTTCTTGTCACTGAGATGTTCCTCCCAACCAGCCCAGCCTGAGCCACCCCTCAAGGCAGAAGGATGGACAGATCCATCCCAGGATATTCCAATCAGAGAGGGCTTTCAGGCCTTCTCCCAGAGCCACAATTTTATTTTGCATTTGTCTCCAATCTAGGCACAATGGTGTCCCCAACTTAGCTGTTCAGGGAACCGTGCGATGGTGCCCTGGGGAGGGACACAGGGTGGCCATTGCATCCCAACCACCAGCAGGAGAAAAGAGCCCTTCTTTGCCTTGTGTTTCCTCCTAGTCCAAGAGCTCCTGAGGAGGGAAAAAGAGAAGGCATCCAACCCATCCCCACATGGGAGGTCGACCGTGGACCTGGGGGCGAGCAGGGCGAGGACGAGGTGCTGCCGGAGCTGAGGACGTGACACTGCACCCAACAGCGACTCAGCCTCCACGAGGGGTAGTGACAAAGCAGTGGGGACTGAGAGCTGCAGGGACAGCTCAGCCTGACCACCCTCCCCCTCAAAGCAAGACACACAAATGAATATGATTTATAAGCAAGCTTCATCTTTACTCATGGAACTCAGTGCTATTACACTATTACAGTTAATTATGCCTACTAGTTGTAACGTCATTGGTTAACTATAAAAAGTTACATCTACATGTCTTTCCCACAGGTGGCTTTTGTTTTCAAGGATTCTTCTTGTTCCTTTAACTACAACTCCCTTCCTTGGTACTTTCCCAATCACTCAAGGATGGCCTTGGCTATTCTTGCTATCAGTACAATTTGCAGTTCTCACGGCCTACAGGCCTTCTGCTCTAAACCTTACTTTGTTCACACAAGGCCTCTAATGTCCCATGGCCCCGATGCCTGAGCCATTCTGTAACACCCTAGCTGTCACCTCCTCCATATCCCTTTCCAGCTGAAAAGAGAGGGTTTAATTTCCCAAAGCAAAGATCCTGGTGGTTTTACACCATATGAGGACATAAAGAAAATATTGCCCTAAAGGTGTGTTAGTTTTTCCCTATCCTGCATGTCAGCCTGTAGGGAACCTCAGGAAGCCTGGAGGTGGCAGGGACCAGAGCCAATGCCCCCCTCACCCCATCCACCCCATTACGGGGGTCACAGCCCATCCCTGGGAGCAGTCACTGAGCCAGAATGGGGCCAAAGCAAACGTGTGGTGTCACAGAGCCCCGTGCCGTGTAGGGCCTCCCCTTTTTACCACATTCTGAGTCAACTGTGGGAACTCACCTCAGCTGGAAGAGGATAAAAAAATCACCTGTGCTCTCTCCAAAGGCAGCACCACTGACCCTGTCTGCAGGGCAGCAACCTCTGAGTTTTTGGGGCATGGCAGCGTGGTGGACAGGGTATCACATTCTCCCCAAGAGTTTCTGATCTCAGCTCCAGGGAAATGGGATGGCTGTTTCTGGCCCCAGCTCAGGGAAATGAAGGTGTTGGGGTCACCCCTGGGAGCTGGCACGCTGTGGGGACCCCAGGGGATACACCTGGGAAAGGGGGCCCTCTGGGCTTATTTTTAGGGTGTTTTTTGGCGTGTGAGGGTATAAACAGGAGAGGGAAGGGCTGTCACGCTGCACACACTGCCAGGGCAGGCAGAAAACCATGGCAACCATACAAATTTGGGGGTCACTCCCCCCACGCCTGCCCTTGGTGCATTTGCTAACAGAGAGGCTGGGACACGGGAGCGAGAGGAGAAGGGTTTTTATTGTCAGGTCCAGTTTAGGGGTTCAGCTCCAGCCGGGGAGGGTGGGGGGCTGCGCAGCCTCGCTGCCGCCCGGCCCCGCTGGGGTGGGTGCCCCCACCCAGGGCTTGTCGCCTCCCAAACCGCCCCACCGGCCGGATCCCGCGGCCCGTGTACCACGAGGGGTCGATGTCCGGGTCTGTGAGGGAAAAGCCGAGCATCCGTCAGGGGTTTGGAGGACGTGGAAAGGGACAGGGCGTTGCGCCCACGAGTGGGGGGTGGTCGGCACCAGGGGAGAAGGGAAGGGGGAGGAGGAGGAGGATGAAAGCTGCTGCAAAGGCTGTTTCAAAGCAGAGCTGTGCTCCTGCACAGTGGCAGCACCTCCTCACCCCCCAAATGCGGCTGAGTGTGGGGAGGCAGAGAGGGCTGGAGGCAGGGGTTTGGCTGGGGAGGGTCCCTTACTCGTGTTCTCCTTACTCCTGATTTCCATGGAGCGCTCGAGAACCCGGCCGTGGGTGGCGGGCAGGGCCAGGCAGACGAGCAGCAGCCACAGGAGGCAGGTGACCCCCAGCTTCATCCCCAGCACCTTCTGGCCGCAGTGACTTGGCTCTGAAGTCTCCTGACCTCTGCTGAAGACTCCGATGTGGCTGCAGGAGAGAAGGGGTTTGCCTGTTGATGTGTGTCCCCATCACAGCGTCCCTGGCCCAGCAGCAAAGGGCTTGGGGACAGCTGCATCAGAACCCGGGGGTTTTGCTGGGGCTGATGCCTCTGGGGAAAATATCACCTCCAAACATGAGCTGCACAAATCTCATGTTCATTAACATAGGCTGTGATCCTAGCCTAGTGCCCTAGGTCAGGTCAGATCTGCTCTGGGACCCCCAGCACACCTGTGGGACCCCACAGCCCAGGGGGTGGGGTCCACCACCAAAATGCAGGGCTGGCTGTAGCAAGCAGAGGCTGCAGAGCCAAGAATGGGTTTTGCTGCTGAGTGCTGGGGAATGAATGGATGGATGGACCACGGCCACCTCTGCACCCTTGGCACCTGCTCCTGAACCCGGCTGCCGAAGTGATAACCTGGGAGCACCCTGTAACGCACTTCATGGCATTGAGGTGATGAGCAGGGCGGGCTGAGTGACGGGCTGGATTTCTGCAGCCTTCTGAAACGACGGAGGAGGGCAAGGGACCGAAGCGGGAGAGCTGCGCGAGGCAGGACACGGCAGGGATGCGGCGGCAGCTCCACTTCCAGGGACTTTCGCAAAGGAAAAGTTCGCAGCACGCTGAGCAGGAGACAGAGCGGGGCTCCCGGGAGCTCAGGTTTGCTGTGGCCACCAACTTTTGGAACCCCCCCGCCGGCTGGACGGACGCAAGGACAGACACACGGAGGCAAAGCAGCGCTCGGGAATTACCCGGCAACAAAAGCATCACGCGAGGGAGAGAAAAGCGCCTCTCCGGCCACGGGGCTGCACTTACCGAGGCGAGGCGAGCCGAGGTGCCCGGCTGCCGTCCCGCTGAGCCAGGTGTCTGAGCCGGAGTCCCCGCCGGTCGCTGCTTTTATGGCCGGTTTCGTGCTGATGTCAGAGGCGAGCCCCGGCGGGGACCGAGCCGGGGCATCTCCCCCCTCCCCGCCGTCCACTCTCGTCAAATCAGCGCAGGGATTTTCATGACTCAGAAGGGACCAGCATTTTGTCTTCCGCTGGCTGAGGGAGATAGTTTAAGTATATGTTAATCCCTGTCCTCGACAAGGGGAAGGTTTCTGCTCCGTCACCCTCCCGGAGCCCGCTGCTGCCCTGAAGGCTGGGGCGGACAGGGTAACTTCACCGCAGGACTTACACTGGCACCATCACCCTTTCCCCTCCGCTCCCCACAGAAAAAAACCCTGCTTCAGGGAAAGCAGAACATTAAACACAGAGAAGAAGGGAAGGTAAAGCGCTGGGGCACACAGGCTGGCTGGAACGGGCTTGGTCCCGGAGCACGCGGGCTTCAAATTCCCAACCCTCCTGGTTTCCCACTCCCATTTTAAACTGATTTAAAAGATTTCTCATCCTTGTTCTGCTGGATGTGACACTGGAGGAGGCAGCTTGTGTTTCCTGCGGCTTCAGTGGCCAGACTGGAGTCAGGGTTTCCATGCAAGCTGGAGCAGTACGTTTATTTCAGGATCAGCCCCTCCTTAGCACCACCCCGTGTATCCTCTTTGCCCACCTTGCTTCACCACTGGGCACCACTGACCCAGTCATCACACTGTGGCTCTGTGGCCAGTGTCTGACCAGTCATGTGGCCATCCTGACCTGCACCATCTGCCCCCATTTGGCTTCAGTGCTGCTGATTCAGCTCCTGTCTGCTCCACCTGGCCAGTTTTAAAGCAAGGAGTGCATAGGTTGGTTAAAGAAATGGATGGATGTGGAGTTGCTGGAGAGAGTCCA
>VZTX01010659.1:88550-127350 GCA_013400915.1 Pardalotus punctatus | reverse complement strand
TTTAATTATAAAATTGACTGATTCATTTATAACATACAGAAGTACCCAAGAGCAGGGTAGCTGCTCCCAGAGTTTTGCCCTCCTGTTTGCTGCATGTGCTCAGTGAAGGGTTCAGCTGTAGCTGGCGGTGCCCACTCCAAGCTGCTCTCCAGTCCCACACTCACACACCCCTGCTGAGACCCACGGCGCATTTCTTTCTGTTTTCCAGGCAATTCCAGAGGTAAAGGCCCAGGATGTACTCAAGGAGCCCGCACAGTTGACCGTCACAAATGTTTTTATGAAACTAAAAGTAGATTTATCATTGTGTCCTTGCCATTCTGTGCTGTCACTACGTCCCATGGTTGGATGCCCCTGCTGCCCAAATTGCAGCTCTGTCCTGGGAAGCAGGTGAATGCCATCTGGAGAAAGAACTGCTTACAGTGCCCAAGCTGACTGGCCTCTGCCTTCCCAGAGGAGCAAACACCATTCCCTTCATTTAAAACCAGTCATCAACATCCCCTTTTAAGCTTGTCACCAATACCAGCATAACACGACATAATTTACCAAATCCCTGAGGTCTGATAACAGGAATGTGCTGCTGCCCCTCTGCAAACAGGCTGGGCTCAGAAACACGGAGTTTATCTTCAGGAGGCGTTACTGCTCTGCCCCTGCAGAAACCAACATCACAGCTGGTGGAATTACATGTGCAACAAGTATTTTAAGTGGGTTTTTTTTAGGGAAACAGAGAGCAATAGATGAATAGAAGTAGTTTTGGCTTTCAGAGTAGGGGAAAAAAGATGCAAAGATTTCAGAGCTTTGCTGGGGCCTAAGCAAGAGGGCTTGATGTGTGGCCATCCCAAGCTGATGAGCACATTGCTGTTGGGTCCATCTACTACTGACCTTTTGGGCTCTTTGTACTCACTCACACTTGTGTAAAAATCAAGACAAAGCAATTTGCAGTGAATTTGTGAAAACTGGTTTAGTGCCCTTTGTTTTCCTGGTGCTTGCAACCTCCTTGGGGCTGTAGCTTGAAGATTTTAGCTGTAAGATTATCAAATCACTGCCTTCCTGAAGCCTGGTGATTTAATCTCCAAGGCTCACCTCCACAGAACAAGTGTGTGCCACTGCAGCGGCAGAACTGATGGCACAGTGACCCAGCCTATGGGGAAAAAAATTTAAAGAATCAATCCACAAGAATAAATTGATAAACCTTCAGTTTTTGAAAACCAGAAATGCTATGAACTGGCTTCCAGTGCAGCCCCATAAACATTTGCGTGTGCTGTGATCAACACATGAGGTACAGCTGGGTTGGGAAGGGCAGGGACGGGAATAATGTTGAATCCAAACCCCTTGTAACATCAAGAGACACCTTAATGCAGGAACTCACTCGCTCAGCTCTACTCCCTGCTCCTTCTCTTGGTGGAAATGGCACAGCTGGCTGTGCTTCTCTTTAGTCTTATTCAAAGACATTTTCCAAAAATCATTCTCCGAGTAAGAAATAGTGAAAACCTGGTGCTGTGGATTTGTGTGGAGAAGCTGATGGAGCTGTGAGATTCATGAAGCTCTAAGAAGCTCCAGGGTGCAGTCCCTCTCTCCTGCTGTGGGTCCTGCCTTTGACATGTCTCAAACAATGCCAGTGTATGTCCAGTTCCCCCTAAGTGACGGTACCAGTAAAATCCTTTACACAGGCCAGTTCCCTGATAATTTTAATACTCAATGAGACCTTATTTATTATGAAATTGGGCTGAAATATGTCAATATGCTTTAAAGCTCTTGTGGAAACCAGAACTCAGCCAGAGAGTATGATCACTTTGGCTTTGCTGCCACAGAATTGTCAAATATCATTTCCTGCCCTTCATCCTGCAGGTTCAGTCTGGTGTCACTGATGTTCACACTTTTAAAGGAGGTGCCTGAGTCACCTCAGAGCCACAGCCGCATTCCATGGACCCCTGACAGGGAAGGGAAGAGGGGCTAACCATCCTCATCTTCCCAGGAATCCCGTGCTTGGTCAGCACCATTCCTGCTTGGCCTCCTTAATGAACACGGCTTTAATTGCGCTGGAGCAGCTCCTATTAATGCAATAACAACTTGCATTTGCACGAGGGCTGTGGATATTTATCATGAGGGGAGGATGCGTACAGGCAGCAGCGTTTCCATTAACAGCCCACACATGATGCTCTCCCGAGTTTCTGTGGAAACAGCCTAATCCCATTTGTCTTCCTCAAGTTCCGCTCTCTCCTAAGACATAACCCCCTTTTCCTGCTTCCAGGGATCGGGCTGCTCAGCACAGCCATCAATCTCTTCCACGACTGGCCAGTCCAGGCTAATTCAGGGAGAATATCTGTATTTGGTGATAAAAGACAACAAAGACTCTATTCCTTCAGGTTAAAACCGGGTTCCATTATTCAGTGGGAGTTTTGCCACTGACTTCAAAGGGCCAGAAGGCTCCCCCAGCCATGTCCTGGGAGAGCAACATGACCCCAGCAGTGTCCAGGGGCTGCAAAGAACGGCTCCTTCTGGAGCAAAACTTCTTCAAGTTTAAAGCTGATCTTTCATTAGAGGCCACAAGGTCTGGTATTCCCTAAAAATATACCAAATAACTGTATCACTGGAGAATTTTAAAAGAGCAGTTATTTTATGCCCTGGTCTTTTCAAAGCAGATTGGGTTAGTCTGGCAACAGCAATTTCTAAAAGAGTAACATGAAATATTTAAAGATTTATAGAACAAGTGGCCCACTTAGGGGCTCATCTAAGTTTTACTAAACATCTATGGTTATGCCTTGCTATGTCAGCAAAAAGAGGCTGAGATTTAAATAAATAAAACCTAGTAGCATGTAATAACAGACAGGAAAAAAAAAAAAGATACATCAAGTTACTACCGAAAGGAATATCGAGCTCTAAGTGATCTCTGTACCAACAGCTCTGCTTGTCTCTGCAGCTGAACAGGAGACAGCTTTAATCTCCAGGCTGCATGTTATTTAACTAAGCTGAAATTGTTTTCAGTGATGTGAAGTGCATCCACTAAAGATAATGATCCCATTTTGGATTGACTCTTTATTTTTTTAACAAAGGGGGACAGGTGGATATATGGAGCAGAAATGTTTTTCATTAACTGCAGCGAATCATCACAGTGCCTGGTTCCATGAAATACAAATTTGTGATATTCCTGACAAGTGTTTCTTGTTGCTGTCTTCCCCTCTCATCAGTGTGTTATGGCCTGCTTAGGAAAGGATTTACTCCAGAAATGCTGAAAGTGTCCCTGGAGTTAAATCAGCCACCCATGCCCAAGCCCAGCCAGCCAAATCCTCACCTCCAAGAAATGACCCTGAATTGTATCACAGATTTATCCACACTGAGAATTCATTCCAGTTTCTTCAGTTCAGAGAGACATTTTAAGTAACATCGTAGTTGGGCACTTCTAACCTGAAAAGGCAGGTTTAATTACTTCCTTAAATTAGCAAGGACTGCATCCCACTGGAATGACCCTGCTTATGTTTCAGAGCTGATCATGAATTAGAGAAGGGCTGGGGGGTGATGGCTTCCTTTTCAGGTTACCCCTGTTCCACATGCACTGTTGATGTATGAAAGCATGCAGGGACATTTGGAGCTAAATTTCAAAAATTTTCACAGCAGAGAAAGGCAACAGCACCCTGAACCTGCTACTTCTGCATCTTCACGTGTCTCCTCTCCCAGTTCTACTTCCCACATAACATTTGGCTGGTGACATCAGCTCTGCCTTCCGCTGAGATGGCCCGTCAGACTGTGCCCAAAATTGTCATTTTTCAAGGTGGAGAAGCAGAACCACAATGGAATACCACATCTGGACAATGGTGATGTGCAGAAATGTATCAGATGTCACGATTTCTCATTTCCATTTGGATGGAGAGCACAGACCTGCAAGGCCCAGTGTTTCCTCCCGGAGTGAGTAAAGGTCTTATATTCACTTCAGTCACCTGCACAACCAATTATTGCAAGGCACAATCTACCAGTTTAAAGTGAGACCTATTTTCTCTGCCTGGAGCAATCTGACAGATCAGTGATCGAACCAAGCCCCCAGTACAACTTTTCCTTCTAAATGCCAGAGGCCTGCTTGTACCAGTTTGAGGTTATTTGTTCCTATTCAGCTCTCATGTACTTCAATGAAAAAATGAGAAATAGGCAGTAATTAGTGACTCATTAGCTCAGGTGACCTAAAGCTGAATTTGGGCCCTTTTAATCCCTGGAGGGAAGCTGTCAGATAAAGCTCAGAACTTCAGCAAAACTGAAGTGGTATTGTGGCAGTCCTAATTAATGGCAGCCCCAAGTGCGCTGGGCACCCAGGGCCATATGGAGGCAGATGGACCATGCAATACCTGCAGTACACCACTAAAAACCTTCCTAAATTGCTGTGAGCCCCTGAATACACTGCCAGAGGCTGGATTTTCACTGTCCTGCCTGAGAGCCCCCTGCATGAGCTCCAGCTCCCTGATGTCCCTCTGTGCCAGATGATTTTCTGACCCTTTTGCAGGATGCACAACGTCAGGCTGTGGCATCTGACTCTGTGCAAACCACAGTGACAACCTCCGTGCTAGGTGACAAATTGTTGGCAACATCCACCGGGGAGGAAATCCTCTCCTGGCTCTTGTCAGAGAGGCTGTTTCAGCTTTGCCAACAGAGCATTGACAAGAGGATCAGAGGTTCTTCTAATGCCACCTCGTCTTTTCAGGTTAATTTATGCCTTGTTCTTTACGCCTGTTTAGTTGAGGACATGCTGCAGGTATGGAGAGAAAAATGTCACAGAATCACCACCTGGCTCCTCTGTTTTGATCTGGCTGACAAATGCCAGAACCTTTGAACAGCAGGTTGCTAAACAGTAAACAGACCATGTCTTTAAAAACACCTGGTGCTTGCTTAAAATGGTCATTTTGTACCTGGTTAGTCCCTGGCACAGGTGCCAAGCTCCAAGGCATGAGGTTCCCCTTTCCTGCCCCTGCCCACAAAAAAAACACCAAAAAGTAGAAGACACAACAGCAATTAGGTGTAGTGAAAGGCTAGAATCCATCCTACCAGCCACAAGGAACACGAGAAACAACAGCAAAACCCCTTTCTGAGTGGCGAAACTTCAGGAAAGGGAAGGGAAAATAAATAAACAAGGATGAAAGAAATGCCCAGTGGCAACCATTTTCAGTGTGACCTAGTGAGCTTTCAACTTCAAACCAGTCAGATCAAGAGCTTCCCAGCGGCGTCACCCAGGGATCTGTCACTCACACATCAAGCCTCGCTCACTCTGCCTTGTCTCACGCAGACACGCTGCCAGATACAGAAATATCACGGCCTTCTTGCATGACAAGGAAAACAAAACAACACAAAACCCCCTCAGCCCAACAGGCTGGTGAAGCCCGAGAGCACTGACAAGCCATGACCCCATTGTCCACAAAAGGGCAACGTCACCAGGCAGAGCGGGGAGGATGCAAACAGAATGGTAATTGGGAAACCATCTGCTATTAAAATGCAATCCAGGCCGGAGCCTTCCAGTGAGCCCTTCCCTCTGAGAGATGATGAGGCTGGGATTTGCTGGGAGGAGGCAATAGCTGCCCTGGGTGCTTTGCAAACCGAGGGGGAGCATCTTCTTTCAGCTCATCATTTGGGTTCTGAGCAACTCACGGTGTTCCTGAGGTGGGGTGTGGGGCCAAACGGCTGCACCTCCCCTATCACAGCTCTTAGGGGACGGTGTTAGACACCAGAAATGACTGATGGGGTTCAGAACGTGGCCCTCAGCCTGACAGCTTGAGAAGGAACCCAGAAGCAAAAGACTAATATTTTTAGGGAAACACAGAAGCAGATCAGAAAGAAGGATGTCACTACAGTTAAGGCATCAATATCTGACTGAATGTAATTCTACAAAACAGCTCTAAGTGACCCTCAGTAATCAACCTTTCAATTAGGTTTCAATGCAATAATTTACCAATAGCAGCCACACAGTAACTACACCTATTTTTGTCCAATCCATTTCTCCCATATTAAAGGTTAGAAGTATTCATGGAGTCTGGAGACAGCCATTAGGAAAATAACTCAAGTATTTAGTGTATAAACTTGGCATTTGTGGTCTGAAATACGGACAGGCAGCACTTTTGAATCCTTGGCAGTTTCCTCGTTCAAGATAGATGAAGAACTCTGTAATTTCAGACTGATGCTGAGAAACTATATATACACACTGCCTTTTTCATGAATCTCTTAAACCAAGGAGTGAAAAATGGGCAGACATCCTCATGCTGTCAACAGTTTATACAGCCTCTTGCACACACTGTAAGTAGACTCAATAACAAGTGAGTAACAGCCACTCTCTAACAGAGTGAGACATTTTTCATCCAGCTATTTGCTACCAACCTTTGAACTTGCTGCTTTTGAGCCCTTGCTCATCAGCCATCAGACAAGCTTGATTTGAAAATTAACAAGTATTTTGAAAGCATTTACACAGAAATCAATATTGCACCTGTGCCCTTCTAGTATAACTGCAGAGAACATACTGGTGGCACAAGGTGCAAATCATCCCACATTTCTGGACAAAATGTTACCTAGTCAACACCATCATCCATTATTACTGGGAAGGAATGGTGCATGTGACCCTCAGCTCCAGCCAAAGGCTGCAAATGAAGCCATTTGACGATTTGAAAATCTGTTTGTAAAAATGATATTCCTTAAGAACCCGTACAAGTGTTTCACAGCAATATTGCCAGAGGGAAGCTCCCAAGGCAGCTGTAGAAGAGGATATTCATATACAGTCAGCAGCGTCTTTCGAGGTGGTGTTCAACATCTTTAAGTGTATCTCAGAGTCATCTGCTTAGACACTGGACAGGACACCATGGGACAGGTCATGTATGGGAAATATCCAGAACAATGCACACCATGACAACACAAAGGCTGAAATGTGTCCTCCTAAGGCCTTCACACAACTGGCAATGGCACAGTAACGAGCTGAGGGGTTCGTCAGCACGGCACCCGCAGAGAGCCAGCGACACACGGGCAGCCGCGCTATTTGCTGCAGAGAATTTGTTACCAGACACGAGAAATGTGGCTCAGCTTGGCTCGACTGGCTCCAGTTCCCACTGCCTCTTGCCCAGCCTGGATGTGAGTCCACCGTGGGGCTGATCCCGCAGCCCGGAGGGGACGCGGTGCCGCCCACGCCCCGTGAGCTGGTGGCAGCCTGGCGGTGACTCCGCCACCTCCCAGAGCCAGCTGTAAGTGGAGACGCTCCCAGTGTCTCCCACCAGTTGGCAAACAAACGAGACATCATGTTTGTGCAGTTCAAGCTGTGTTGCCAAATCCTAATAGAACGAGAGTTTCTGTAATCCCGAAAAGGGGCTGTGTGATCCTTGGAAACAAGATGCTCTTGTCTGGCCTTCCATTCATTTTGTAAAACATGTTAAGTTTAATTTCAGTGCTTGGAGCTGCAGCTGGCCGAGGAGCAAAATCACATTCATGTGTTAAAAAAAGAACTGGAAAGGGATGCAAGCTGCTAAATTCTGATACTGATCTGCAGCCAACCTCCAGAGAATGGCTCGGTCAGGACTTTTGGGCTTTTTCCACTAAACATGCAAAATATGACTCCATTTTTTATAGTCATAAAAACAGATTTTCTGTCGTTTCTTTTCCTCAATGTAGGTAATATGCAAAATTAAACATGCTTGCTTCCCAGTGAAAAACATCTGTGCCCCACACCCCTCTCTCCATAGTTTTTGGGACTGGTCCCAGCGGTGCCAGCCAATTCCCTCTGTTGCTGCACCACTGCAGAAATAGACTTTCAGGGCAGGAATTTCAGGAATGAAGGAATACCTGGTATCATTCAAAGCAGCTAAGGAGAGAATCCCTGACTGATGAGAGACATTCTCTTCCCATAGCTACTGACCTCCTCCCATGTTCACCCCTCCAAATTCCCTGGCAAAATTAATTACACTCCTGTTTCCAAAACCACTGGGCCAAATCCTGATGCTACGAACTGAAACAGGCAGAGGAATATGTCATCGTGCCAGCCACCAAATGAGATGTGGCCAGGGAAACACAGTTCAAACTCATGGTCAAACCCACACCAAGCTGTGGTGCAACCACAGCCACCAGCAAGGGGCTGAGTAACAACCACTCTCCTGATTGTTCCTGCCTTCTGACGTCACCCTGTAATCCCAGACACTTTGGAATCTGATCCAGGGCCTGTTCCAGCCTTTGTGGGTCTTTCCAGAGAGCTGACAAACCCTGGTTCAAGTCCCTGTGAATTCCTGATGTGTCAGCCTAATCCAGTGAAATGAATCTTTGCTCCATCCCAGCTGCCCAGTAATGTCCCTCCTGTGAGAGGTCTCACTTTGGTACAGATCCCTCACATGTTTCCTCCTCCAAGAGTCTTTTCTTTTAGCACAAAATCACTTTTTTTATTAAGGGTGTCCATTTGCAGCAAAGGATCACTTTTGCAATTCCCATTAAACTGAGATGCATGGGGATTGAAGCCAAATTAATTCTCCTACACCAAGTTAAACATGAACCCCTAAATGTTATGATGCCTGCCATGTTTGGTTTCTATATTTATACCTCAGGCATACAGTTACTGACAAAACTAAAGGCACTGATAAGATCTCTCCCAGAAAGCAAGAATTCCCCTGAAAGAAAACAGACTGCAGGATTGTACAGTACCGGAAATCTACTGATTGTAGACATTTAAAATATTTTTTAAAGCCAAATAATCAAGATCTACAAGCTTTTGTAGTACTTCAAAATTGTGTTAATGAATTTTACATTGATGGCTTGTTATTGGACCAACACGCTCAAGGGAGAGCAGCTTCTGGAATAAAAACTTGTACCGGCAAGAAAAAAGAGAAAGGAAGAGGCTGAGGCAAAGGCAGAGGCTGAAGTCAGCTCATACAGCTGGACCTCAGAGGGGATGGACTTTTCCTGTGCATCTGCCTCGCTGCCCCAGGTAACCAGAGGGATTTTCCCACCAACAAAATGCTTTTTGGGAAATGCCTTCTCCCCAGGCAAGACCTCCCCACTGCTGCCAGCAATGAAAGGTCCATGCAGGGCACCAGGATCTCATCCTCAAAAAAGCAGCTTTTAATTCTCCACTATTTTCCCTAAGTAAGCAATCTGTTGTGCAAGGGCTGAGCACATTCCTGCCTGGTTTTCAGGTTTTACTCCAATATACTCTTTCCCTCAAATCTAAATTCCATTTTACAGCTCCTGTACACCTTGCCTCACATGTTTTCTGAATGTTAAAGGTGTCACAGTATTTTCCATTACTGCTGCATAATACTGAGTAGTTCAAAGAGCTGGCTGAAATGCCATGTTCTCCATTACATTCAGAGCACAGACAAAATCTTTCCTTCTATTTGAAATATTATTTTTCAAGTTCTCATAAAGGCTATAAACTTTTTTTTTTTTTAAAGGTAACAGAAATTCAGCTCTCTGAGACACCCAGTTTCTCATCTAGTCACATATTTCATGTTATGCTTGGATCTTATTTACCTGTTTCAGCATGCTGGATGTCTGTGAGTTTTCTACCCATAAGACTTCTCTGATGCCATGGTCTGAGTGTAACAGCTTCCTCAGCCCACTGACAGCAGTCAAGTGGAAGTGGCAACAGGGTTTAAACTTTTGTTTAATCCTTTTGTTAAAAGCCATCCACACCAACAAACTGGGGAGACAAGGAGGCTTCATTCCTATAGTGGAATCTGTCTAAAATCCAATGACACTGGAGCTATTCTGGACCTCTGAAGATGCTTTTGTTTGGATTCTTGGCTGCTTTCCAGCCACTCCATCTTTTCCTGCTGGACACTGCTCCACAGCTTGCAAACAAGAGATGCTTCTTCCCATCTTCTTTCCTATGTTGTTTCAAGCATTCATTTTACTTATTCTTGCTGAGAAGGATTTGGGGCTGAAATATTTTAATATAAATATTTTTCAGCCTAAAAATATTTAAGTGGCTTGTAGGCCAGCTTAAAAAGCCCTAACATTTCCATCTCTTAAACCCTGAACCTAGCCTGAGGTCACATGCATACCTTCATTAAATATAAAATGCAGGACTAAAATATCAGCTAAAAAGGGTGGCTGTAGTACCCAGGCCAGGAAACTCTCAGCAAAGTTTATCTTTAGTACACTCAGAGTACCCAGTGACTGCCAGGGTGGGTGTTCTTTGAGCTTCCTCCACTTGTAAATAATGCATTGCTGGAGCAGAATGTTCTGAACAGAAATACACAATTGTGATTGACACCTGCAATACAGCAACTTCTTGAAGAAATACAATTTCTTTGCTCTGTGGATGGATGTCTCTAGAACCCCAAAATATGACAAGCTGATTCATCCTTACCATGTCTCATCCTCTCTGGAATTCTCTTCTCACTGCTGCTTTCTAACTTCATAGCCCAGTCCACACTTCAGAGGCAGAACATTTAGTAAAATGCAAGAGGTAAATACTTGCTAGGTTTTGTCACAAATAAATTTTAGCCTGATTGCGAGAAATTGTTTTTTTCTCTGTAGGATTTTAAACACCTAACAAACAGCTAGCACATGGCAAGACCCTGGTATTTGGGGATCCTGCATTCCAGTGACATTCAGGAAACATTTAGTCCCGAGGTTTCCATCCAACCCTCAATGCAGAAAAAATGAGATCCTGTACCTGATTTTGTACACCTCACATTCACCTGTGGCTGGATGCAGGGATTTAATTCAGGACCATCTCATTTCTGGTTAACGTGAAACATGGAGCTGAGAGGATGAAGCAATTAAGAACAGAATCTTTTTAAGCAGCAGTTAAGCAAATCCTTTTAAACTTTACTGGGGATTTACTTCAGGAGAAGCTTATTTGTATGGTGACCAGATATCTGCAAAACCTTGGCTTCAAATGATGAAACATGGGACAGGTTGAAAACATCTTTTGTTGAACATGTGCCAAGGAACATGTAGATTTGACCTGATTAACATTTCCAGATAGAAAACATGCACAGGCTGATAGCAGTGCAAAGTTCTGACCTCAGCTATCAAAGCGCATTTGCTGACTTTGGCTGAGTTTCTCTTTCAGGTTTGGAACTTGAAGCCCAACACAGGTTGAATGTATATAAAGCAAAAGTGGGAAAAAAATAATATTTGCACAGAGCTCTGCAAACTGACCCATACCCAGCTCTAATGAGAACATAATGGTTTATCCAGCTGCACAAAACAGAGGCAAGAAGCGTAAGAGGAATGCCTCTGCTTTCCTAATTTTTAAAGATGTGTTTGGACTTCAGCACACATGGGAGATTCCTTTTCTGAATGCATGCATGTACACTTCTAAAAGTGCACCACCAGCATTTTAAACCACATTAAAACATGTTTAAGCCAGAATGGAAGGTTTGCTTCCACTGAGAGCAATAAAAAAGAAAGAATACCAACCCATAAGACTGACTTTATAAATCTTTGGATTATCCTGCAGTCTGTGGGGCAGGGGACGGGGATGGCTCGTCCCTCACCCCTCCCCAGCAAACAGCCCGAGCCGCGGTTATTGTGAGCTCTGGGAGACACGCGGAGCACTGAGCCGAAATGTTTGTGTGTCAGATCAATCTTTGCACTGACCAGGACAGCTGCACTCACAGGGGGACCACCAATCATCCCGCCAGGAACTGCTTCTGTCCTTCAACAGGCAATTAACGGGAGTCCATTACAGCTCCCCCGGGGACCCGGGGGGCTGCGAAAGGCATCGACGGAAAGGTCAGAGCCCTCATGAGGACAGGAAAGAAGCTGTGCCTGGCGAAATGGAGTGGAAAGCAGTAGCTATTTGTCACCCGCTAGTAATTCAAAAAAAGGGGGGAGGCAGAGGCTGGAAGGGGGTCCAAGCCTTGAGCACAACTGCGAGCACGTGGCAGTGGGAAGAGCAGAAACAGGAGCTGCAGGAGGTTCTTCTGGGACAGAGATTTTATCCAGTGTACAGGCGGAGGAAGAGTCAACAAACGCCAACAAACCCCTCTCAACCAATCCCACAAAGAAACTGGAAGTGAAGAAGTGCCCAGGCTGATTAATAACCCACTTGTAGCCCCAGGAAAACTCCGGGTAAGGAGTCCCTGGGGGCTGAGGTTCACCACCGACACAAACATTTCAGGAAAGAACCAACGAGGAATTAAGTGACCAGAAGCACACAGAGAGTGGCATTCATGAGTATCAACATTTTTCAAAAAGAAGCAACTGCTTCAGTTCAGTGGTGGAAAATCAAAAAACGTGGTGGCTTGGAGGGTCTGTCACAGATCGCTCTCTATTTCTGTTTTAGAGCTCTGGTCAAGGCCACAACAATGATTTGATTGTGGAGGTCTCAGTTAAATCCCTGCACAAACCTCTCAGGTTCACCACCAACCACCCCTGGCAGTTTTCCTGTGGAAATGCATTCAAGTGATGCCAGGTGGGTGACCAAAGGAAGAGAATCAGCCTATATAAAATACTTAATTTGCACACTAGTGCAAGGAAGAGTTAGACCAAATTAGTCATGATGTTAATTTGGAATAACTTTCATCCAGTTCACTGGTTAACTTTCACCCACAGCACTCAATGGGAAGTGGTATCACTGTTGCTCTTTCCTGTGATAAGAATATTTACAGACATCTGGCATGACCTGTGCAATCAGCAGAACAAGCTGAAATACGGCAAACACTAACTCGTGAACAACCACAGCACTTAAAAGGTGAACAGCAAGAATCAAAATAGCGAAAAATTGTTGTGAGTTTCTTTGGACGTTATTCTGAATTATTTGTGTAATTCTAATTCTATTTGATGTACAAAACCTAGACTGCATTAAAAAAAAAAAAAGGACAGGAGGAAGAAATAATCAGCAAAGCAGGTGTTGATATATCCTGTCTTCACAGGACTGTACAGGGACTGCAAACACCACCAGCTCCACTGCCTGCAGACAGAAACCATGGCAGGCTTTGACTCTGTTTGCAACTCTCAAATGTGTCTTGGATTGCGTCAAATTCCTGTATTCTGCTTTCATGCAGAATAAATTCTGGTGATTGTGTTCTTTGTTTGCAGAGAGATGTGCCTCACACGTCCAGATCATTTATGATGGTATAAAATGTTTGGCCTTGCAGAGCACCCATGGGCCAGGGGCTGACCAGCCTGGAGGTCACTGAGGGTGGGTGGGTTGTCCCTCCTTCAGCTTCACCAGGCCCCCCACCTACAGAGGGCACAGGCAAGGGCAAGAACATCCCTGTGGATACCACCATCCTCTCAATCACCTGTCGTCCCAGCATCATGGGGAGGTCATGGCGTATTTCTTACCCATTTCCAGAGAAAACTCTGTTATCCATCTCCTCCTCCTGTCTCTTATTTTATGGGTTCTCACTTAATTTGCTCTCTGCCTTCAATATTTGATGTGCACACACACAGTGTGTGTGTTTATATCTACATTTATTTATCTATATACCCACATATCAATTTAGATATCTATATAGATATAAATATATATAGATATATAGCTATAGAAATTTCATATATCTATATAGATACAGAACTTTTCTTCCCCACATGTAGTTGAGTTTAGTAAACACATATTGTGGATTTAGGTAAACTACAGTTACAGAAACATTTTTGTTCTAATATTAACTGCCTCATCCCCTCTCCCTTGTGCTCCCCTTTCCAAAATGCCTCCAGCCATGCTACGGGTGTCAGGTTAGCTCATTCCCCAGGCTGCCTGCATTCCTGACACCCAGAACCACAGGGCTTTATCCTTGGCAGCAGCAGGCTGATGTTTGAGAGAAGCTGCCAATTAGTATCCAAGACACCAGTTAACAAGAGAGTTTCTCTTAATGGCTTGTATTGATGAATTAATTAATGAAACGGCACAACTTGTTTATGTGTGGAGAGCGCTGGTGTGACACCCGTGGGCAGCACACCAACCCCTGGGGCTGCCAGCAGCCCAGAAGGTGACACAGGTCACCAGCCTGCCCGTCACCTGTCTAGACAGTCCTGCAGAGGCCACCTGGGCAGAGCCACAGCCCAGGACCTCAGGGCAGCGCTGCTGGCTGCAGTCACCGGGGGTACGGCCAGGGCTGCCATTTAGGAAAGCTGGAAGAACAGAATTCTGGCAATTTATGGGATAAACCCATCCAAAGTGCCGACAATGAGGGAAACTCACTCTCTTTTACCTTCTGACACTTTAAAGCTTCAATGGTCAACCCACTTTTTTATGCATCCAGAAGGACACATACTGAGATGGAGATATTGAGGCAAGCTTGCTCTGCCTTTAATTAGAAGACCATTAACATCAAGTACTCAATTTTATTTCTTATCAAGCAAAGCTTCTACTTTTTAAGGGCACTTGAACTTTTCTAGGAGCACAAGTGGCAGCATTCGATTAGAACATGAAGTAAATACCAGCAGCATTAACAGCATTATTGACTCTTAAAGCCAGCTTTGGGAAGCAGGAAACAGATTTGCACGTATATGCACCACTTTGCATTGAAGGTACAGATACACAACTGTGTAGTGTCAAGGTCTGGGTCCCAGAACAAGTTACTGCAGTGCTGGAACATCACCCTGGGTGTGCTGAGAGCTTCCCTTGTCTTCCTAAGGAGAGTTTGGTTTGCTCAAATCAATAAAATAGTAACTTTCCCCAGTTAACTGGATGTATCATCAGAGAGCCAGAGACTCCACTCAGCTCTGGGGACTTTGCAGTGAGACCTCAGAAATGCAACCAAGATGAACCAGGGGTTTGTAGGCAGGGCCCAGAAATGAGGCGCCTTAACTTGAATTTGGCCATGAAAATATGTACTCAAATACTAAGAGTGAAACAACTGAGATGCTCTATGATGCATGTTTTATTGACAGCAGACCATAAATTGTGTGTACAAACTATCCAAGCTGGCTGCCACCTCCTGTCCTTCTCTTCCCCCCAAAAGAGATAAAACAAGCATAAAACCTTATTGATTCAAGTCCTTATTCACTATTTGGGGACAGTTCTTTGTGAACTCAACAGGCATCTGTTTGATTTATCACAAATTCATGAGGGTGTTGAACACGCGGCCAGTCCTGGAAATGAAGTTGACATAGCTTGTCTAACTGTGGACATAAGAGGAATGTGAGACTGTGGATAAATGAGAGTCTGCAGTGGCCAAAAAGCAGCAATTACACGTGAATAGCATGGGGGAGAGAAGCAACACAGTGAGAAAACAGATCTGGCTATTTTACTTGAACTCAAGTATTTAGGGCATATTAAGGAAGACATTTTCACAATGCAGGTGGCCAGGCCCTGGCACAGGTTGCCCAGAGAGGTGGTGGCTGCCCCTGGACCCCTGGAAACATTCAAGGTCAGGCTGGATGGGGCTCTGAGCAAGCTGATCTAGTTGAAGATGTCCCTGGCTGTGGCAGAGGGATTGGGCTAGTTGATATTTAAATGTCCATCCCAACCCACCCCCCTGCATGTTCTATGATTTTACTGCCTTTCTTCACCAGAAACCAACACGTGCTTGAGGACATAATGCTCTGTGCAATCAGCCCTTCAGCAGAGAGATGGAGGGCAGATTTGCATTCAACTAACTGATCAAATGTTAAGAATTTCTTAATTGCCTTAATAGTTTAATTTTATTTGTCTCTAATCTAATTAGTAAAGAGAAGTGTGCGTGGGGGGAGCTGATTGAAGGGGAGGGGAATGCCTTCATGTCTGCCATGTAGAAACCTTCCGCTCCCTGCATGGCCTCAGCGCAGGCAGTGCAAGATGTCAGCAGATCCCTGCTTCCTCCTCATTATCCCCTGCCTTGCTGGCCTGTCTGTTCTTGGAAACTTCCTTTAAAGCCTTTAATAGCAGCATTCATTTCTGCTGCAGATAAGGTGAGTCCAGCTTTTTATGTGCAGTAATTTAATAGGAACTCAGGTCTAATTTAATAGATCCTTTATGTCTCTGTCAAAGGCTGTTACCATTGATTGGTGCAATGGCTCACACGAGTCTGTAAATACATTAATCTCTCGAGAGCCTGCGACAACAATTCCCTTCACAGCATGAGCAATACAGATGGACAAACCCTCACTGCATAAATGAGGGATTCACTGAAAACTTGCACTAAATTAAGTCTGAAAAACTCTGAAAATCAGGGTATTCCCTGGATCAGTGAATCCTAAATCTAGACCAGGACTGCTGAAGCTCCAGAAGTGCCAGGCTGACTCAGCTGATGTGTGCCAACACATCTTGTTCAAGTTTAATTTCCAAGCTCTCTCCCTCTTTCAGGAGCCCCTGCAAAGGGATGAACAAGTGTCAGACAAAGTGAGAGGGACCCATCCCAGCGATGACAGCTGGCCAGGACACCCAGGGACAGAACCTCTCCATGCTGCTCACACAGAGGACACACTGATGGATTTGGTATTTAGTCACTTTTCCTTTCTGTCTGCGCCTTCTACAACACTTCACAGCATGGGAAACTGCCTGGGCCTGACTTCCTGCCAGATGTTGAGCATCCCCAGCTCCAGCTGCTCTAAGAGGCCAACAAAGTGCCCAGCCCCTCGGCTGAAGTGCTCTGCAACTCCCAGCATGGACTTTTTTCCTTCTAAACAACTGGCCATCACTGGGAAATGCACATTAATAGAAGGAAGGAGATTCCTGTAAATACCAATGACTGATCCAAAGGCATTCTGTGCAGCACAGCATCGTGTCCTTTTCATTTCAAAGGCAGCCTGTAAGAGAGCTGGCCTAGGAGGCAGAAGGAAAACATCATGGCAGGAATATTGGTGTATTTTGGATGCAAAGCAGAAGCTTATCTGTTTTACTACTGCAGCACCAGAGAAAATCAATTTTGACACAGAACTGCCACTTTACAAGAAAATAACTATACTTTCCAATAACCTAATCTGTGCAAAGCCTACTGAAAATTCCCTAAAGAACCAGTAGTTAAAACCTCCATTAAATCAAAGGGTTTAATATGGGAAGGGAAGAGAGGATGCAGTTTGACTTGGGAATGTAATGGACTCAGTGGGGAAATAAATATGTTGTTTTATGTGTACAGTTACAGAATTTGAGAACACAGCATTCATTTCAAAGGGAATTCTCTTGCTGTGCAACTTATTCCTAAACAGATGTGATTTTTGCTTATTCAAAAACATTTAGGTAACAATTACAGCATAATAAATTATAATTGCCATCATCTTCCAGCTATGCTATGACTTCTATGCAAACACAAAGAAAATGCAATTATATAGAACTGTAAATCCTATTTTCAGGTAGCTTAGAGCACTGACAGAACACTTGTTTATTTTACTTAGGATGAACAATACTTTAAAATATCTATTCAAAGGAAAAAGCCATATCTATTAGGAGGCCTGGCAGACTGATAAGGTGTGTCTTACACAGCTCCTGCTCAGAGAGGGGCCCAGCTCTAAGGAAGTTCATTATCTTTTGAAAGGTTGTATTTTACTCTTAGGTTTTATATTGGGAGTCTGCTTAAACTACTTTTGAAGCTGACATTTTAACTAAGTAAGGCATGACCACTGTTGGAACATTGAAGGAAGAAAAAGTAACTAAAAATTGAGTGAAACCCAGGATTTTCATGACTGAATAGTGCAGGAGATGACACAAGAACGGAACACTAAATATAAATATAAATATAAATATAAATACGAATATAAATAATAAATACAAATATAAATATAAATAAATCATTCTATGGCATTTCAGAGAGCTGCAACTTCGGGGTGGAATTCTACAAGACAACTCAAAAATAATCCCCATGAAGTCTGCAACTCTTTATTAATTAACCTTCATACCTTTGCTAGACATCACTAAAGTGTTATGGCAGTTGTGTTACAAATCAATTTTAAAATGCAACTTCAATTATAAACAAACAAACATTTATAACTGATGCCTGTTTGAAGCCTGATTCTGAAAAAAAAAAAAACATTCTGAATTTATTTAATAAAGGATAATTTTCACGAACAGAACGAGGGGATTTAAAGTCCTCAGTCAGTCACAACCCACACCTATGTCAGGTGAAGTCCCTGTGTGTAACACGGAGAAACACCACAACTTGGAAATTCGTTAGAAAAACACAGAAACAATTCTGGGCCCAGGGAAGTTCCCCCCGGGCTCTGGCTCTCCCCAGGCTGCTGAATACTCTCCTGAAGAACTCAGCCTCAAACCGGCATCCCACGGTTTCCAAGGCAATACTGGAAACCACCCTGAACTTCAGGAAGGAATTTCAAGGCTGTGAAAGGGATGCTGTCAAGTTAAGAGCTATTTTATCAGCAGCAGTTTTAGACAAAAATGTTGCTTTTCTCTGAGAAAGAGCAGCAGGCAAAGGAGGAAGGAACTACCATCACTGACAAAATCCAGCTGGCCCCCATCAGCACCAAGGTTTCTCTTTCCACCTCATCTTCCATCACTTCTTTTGTTTCCTTTAGAAAAATATTTATCCTTCACAAGACGCCTGGGTTGCGTTTAACTTTCTACTGAGTAAAATGAAAATCAGGTTCACACTCCACTTTCAAGGAGAAGAGAGGGGAGATGGTGAAACAAAAAAGTCTTTAAAAAACACTTATTTTGCTTAAGACCTTGGGGAAAGAGTTGGACTTACAGGAACCACAGAGTGAAGCAAAACATTCTATCAACTGGGCCACGTGGCACTACACCTAATGATTCCAGAAACCAAAAGGGCAGGATGACTGTCAGAAATTAATTTAAACAGCTGGTTAATTGTGATCCTTCACAATCATTAGTAACCACTGCATTTAAAAGGCAGAGCATTTAATGGCCTGCTCCATTTCAGAGCTAGAGCAGAGGAATCCATTTTTAGGGCTGGAGAAGATTTGCAGACAGTCCCAAACACGTGGTAAAAGCACATTAACTGCCCTGGAAATGAAATAAAACCTGGCTGAACAGGGTTACTCTGGAGCTCCTGGAATTCATCAACACCCAGGAGCAGCAGGCACAGCTGTCCCAGCAGCGTGAGGCACCGGCACATCCCAGCCGTGTCCTGTCCTGTCTGTCACGCACACACGGATAAATCCCCAGAGTGGCACAGAATGGGACACAGCAAGGGCACAGCCAGGTGCTGTCACTCCCTGCTCAGGGCTGATTCAGACCCCTTCAGCATTCCCTCGTCAGCCACATTCATAATGTGGTGATGGCAGGGGCACAAATGTTTGGACTGGCAACTACAGGAAAGCATTTTCCTGCAAAATCACACATTTAAAGAATTGCAGGATGCATTTTGATTTGTTCTCCTGATGCAAGTTAGCAATCCCATCAGGAACTGAGGCAATCCCAGCAGACCTTATTTAAAACCACAGTAATATTCTCTGACTTGGAAGCCCCAGGAAGTTTTTCCTTTAGTCTAAGATGGGGCTGTGGTGCTGAGGAGTTTAAAGCTGCTCTGCATTTGGAGTTTGTCTCACAACCTCCTCCCTTTTAATGTATGGCCCTGGTTTTGTTCATCTGCTGCACTTTCTGACGTGTCAGCATCCTGCCCCAGGTCTCCAGGAGATTGAAAGGTGTGCCCTGTGGGTTACACTCTCCTTAAATCATCCCTGATCTATTACGCTTGGCTTAAATGACTGACTCTCATTTGCACAATTGCCCTATTAATTTACTCACCATTGATTTACATGACTTTTGCTGGAAATCCTCCACCAGACCTCTATTTCACATGCTCTCTCAAAAGCTCCCTTCCAGCTTTTTTCTCCCCCATCATGTTCCTTGTCTCATTTCTCTTCCATTTGCCATCATTCATCTGTCTCTTATCTTCTTCCTCCCTCTGCCTCCCACTTTTCTGTCTTCCTTCTGCTTCTTCTCTGCTCTCCTCCATTTCCCCCCTCCCTGCAAGTCTCCCTCCTTGCTCCACAGCAGCTAATAAATCTACCAGGAAAGCCTAGAAACCCCACAAGATACAGGTGTAAAGGCACAGGAGCGTAAATAAATCAAGATTCCTCATGAAGAAGAGCAACAGCTGTGACTCCTTTCTGGCGGGTACAAAGACTGATGGGTGACCATCATTATCTGTCTTGCAGCACTTCAACCACGTCCTTGCATCTTTTTGTCTTCCTGAGAGGAGCTCAGTGTCTCAATTCAGATTTTATGGCTGCTTTCACCCTCTCAGTGGAGCCCATGCCCCTGGACTGGTGCCCTGATTACCAGTTTGACTGTAAAACCAAACCTTTCCATGTGGACAGCAAACTGCTGGGGTTTGATAACAGGTGTATAAAAATGGAAGTATACATTATAAAACATGGACAAATTAACCACGGAACAGAGGCATTTTCCAACTCTCATGATTGTATGCTCTGTGTGAAAATCAATAATTAAATGCAGGTGTTTCTAAGCTAAAAGTCTCATCCAGTATCTTTCATTCAAATTTTCAAAAGACAAAAAGGGCTGAAGTGCAGAGGGTTCGACTAAGAGGACGACAGATATTTACACATTCTGGCTAAATAAATAACCTAACCATGCCACACTCTGCAGGACAAAGACAACAAGGAGAGAGAAAATCATAAGAGGGAGAGGTTCAAATACCAGCAGAGCCCAAAGAGCAGTCAGGGTACATGACACAAATGAGCTGCTCAGCCTGGAAGTCAGGTACAACTGAAAGAAATGTCCTTCAAACACCTGGCTGTGCCCTTCCAGCAGGGCCTCTGAGCACAGCACAGACCTGTGCAGTCAAGGGTCTCCCTGGTGAAGGAACACATGGACCTGAGAGAGCCCCCAGGCAGAAGCAAACCCTGAATGTGAGCATGAAGCCTGGTTTTACTCCTGGCAGAGACATAACCCTGCCTTTAAGTGCACCATGTATATTTACAATAAATGCAAAACAGCCACGGTTACCACTCAGTCCCGTTGTTTGCTTGAATGAAAGAAGTCCTCCTCCCTGTGTAAAAAGACTTAAACACGGAGTTGAGAACATTCTCCACTTCCTAAACCCAAATTAACAGCTGGGCTGTGCAGCTCTGAGCTGGACAAGGCCACAAACTCTCAGCACTTGGTTATTATCCGAAAAATAACGTGGAACTCCAAAGTAATGACAGACTTCTAGAGATAATATGCTGCAATAATATAGAATGTGAAGTTACCCATTTTATTCTCAACCTAATTTCCATGTAGTTTGCAATTTTAAGATTTAATAATGTAGTTGAGAAAATACAAATTGCTTGTATTACCCACATATTTACATTGAACTGTACAGAGCATGTAATTACAGAGTCAACGGTTACCATGGAATTACAGAGTTTCTGCACAGTTCTTCGTGTCCTCCTCAGGAAAGTGCCAAAAGAATCTTTCAGTGTGGTGAAGCACAACCTACAGTCATGTGAAAAAAAAAATTAATAATAATAATAATGAGACTCCTCTCTGAAGATCTCTGTCTGGCCAGCATAAGGGAAACACAAGCAAAACTCTCCATGAAGAAGCACCATCAACTTTTCTTGGTCCCCGAAGTCCTACAAAAGAGCACTCTGCAGTTCCTGATTAATGTTCCAGACCTCCACTGAAAGGGATTTTCTACTGCTGTACCTGAGCTCCTGTCCAAGAAAAGTGATTTTGATTGACTTCTCCTGACCTGAGCTCTTCTGGAGAAATTAAGGTGGCAGCTTGCCAGTTCCCTTGGAAGGACAGTGCTTATTTTTCGTTTCCTTTACCACTTTTAAAAGCACACAGACAAGACTTACATATGGTTGGCTCATCTCCGATGTCTGAAGGGCTGAAGTTTGAAGGTTAGAGCTAATCTTAGCTATGGCATTTTGTGCTGAAGTCAGAACACAAGTAGTTTACAAGAAAATCAGCTTTAAAAAGTGATGGTAGAAACAGAACAGGAAGAAAAGTATTATTTGTATAAAATAAATGGAACAATGATCACTAAGAACAGCAAAATCCATTGACAATATGCTGTGTAGAGACAGCACTGCCAAAGCAGTGAAGATCAGAGAGGTCTAGAAGACAAGAAACCAAGTGCTTATTTCTGATTTTACCCTAATTATCAATATGACCTTGGGTTAAGTAATTTGTAGCTTACTGGTGTTAGAGTTTTGAAGGCAGTGCTTGGGATGGTCTGGGCTGTGCCGTCCAAAGAACCTCAGGGTAATGCCAGCTGTCAGAAAAGGTTTCCTCCACACTGGCATCCAACATTACAAAATTTCACCTGGTATTCCCATTGTTTATTTGCTTCCCAAATAAACAGGTCTGCAGACTCCTTCCTGGGTCCTGAGCTTACAGTGGGATGCTGAGAACTCAGAGTGGCTGGGGATCCTGGATTTCAATTTCCCCGGGAATGGGATGGGGTGTGTGCTGGCCATCCTGAAATCCCCCTCACCAACAACCCTTCAGGTAACAAAGAATGAACTGAGTCCCTACAGCTCAGCTGCTGGCACTCCCTGGGGCTGAGCGAGGGACCAGGGAAGGGCAGGCTGAAACCTCGGCCAGAGTCAGCCCCTCCTTGCCAAACCTCTCCAATTCTCCACTGGGAGAGCAGCACCCGCCCCCGAGGTGATGAACAGAACCTGCTGTGGGTGCAGGGTGGAGCCTCTTCCACCCAAACTCCAGACTGATGCTGGTGGACACTGGGCCAGCACTCCAGGCAATGATAAAACAGCCATTAATGTTCTGAAATAAGCACCCCGTTACTTCTTAAGGGCAAGGATCACCCACCCGTGCCTGAAATCTCTACACATTGGAACATATGAGCTATAAATGTCATGCATTGTTCATCTGCAAGTCACAATTTCCCAGCAGCTCTGAGGTAAAAAGAGAGCTGGGGTTGAAAAAACCCTCTGCTGGGCTTGACAAGAGCAGGAAAATGAATTTAAGTTTCTCCTTTTAATATTCAACTTACTTGACTGAGTGATTTGGTTGTTACCTGCAGAGATTGTTTTTCATCTTTGGGGTTTTTATATTTATATATTTTTATATTTATATATATATATAGCACCTAAACCAGTAGGATTCCCATTTCAGTTTCATCTTTTTGACACTATATATCCAAACAATGGATGATTTTTGTTAAAAAGATCCTCATTGTGTATAAGCAATTTGAGGTGCATACAGCCCTCCTGGGTCTTCCACACAGATGGATTTTACCTGCAGAATATTTGAAATTAAACAAATTTTGAATGCAGCAAAATAAATGGAAATCAGCACAAACCACAGCCTTTTGTTAAAGTTGCTACACACTTCTTACAAGACTCTCTTTCTCAATTGATCACAGCTTTCCCCAACTTCAAACCATTTGGGCTGGAATTTTCTGTGCCAGGTGTCTGCCTCAGGCAGAGGAGAATGTGATCATGTAATTAAAGGCTGTTTCATAGCGCGTACACAGAAGGGGGCAAATTAAGGTTGAAGAGGCAACCTTAATTCTCAATTTCTTAACTTTCCCAGGCTTGACTTTGCAAGCCTAATAATGTTCTTTTAATGTAGCTTTTTGTCTGCAGTATTAACCCAGTGCTACGTTAATTTATAGACACATCCCACCAAGGATTGACATTTGAGTGGACTGGGATGGGATACACCCCTTCCACCTCCAGGGTTCACACACAGCCAGGGCTGAGGTGGTGGGGAGTTCTCAGCCCTGGCCAGCTCTTTGGGGGTTAAATGACGTGAACTGGGATGTGGGACCTGCACTGGGACCGTGATTCCAGCGGAGGGTCCGCCTGCCCAGCCTGCACTGCCTCCCACTCGTGGGGTGCAGCCTCAACATGTGGCTCCAGGTGACTCCTCTGGAATGAAGGGCTGGCATGGGAATGTTCCCTCAGTCCAGGAAGGCTCTGGATGGACGGCTGACACCCTGCACTGCAGGAACATACAGGGAATGATGCTGATTCAGCGGTGCTGTTCACATACACAATACCAGAACTCAATCTTTGATAGGATGGAAAGAGCCAGCAGTGCCACGAACCGAGCAGTGGCTGTGCTTCCATTAAAAGGAGAACATCCTGGAAATTTTCTCAGTGACACTTTTAGGAAAAATGAGTATGGACAACATATGAAAATTTAATTTAGCCCGTCTGGTGCTGAGAAACATGAAGCACTTGTATAAGCACCAAGTGGGATTCTGCAAAAACAAGGACAGTCGTGCCTGAAGGAGGAAAGCTGAAGTGCTTCCTCTACCTCCAGAGGCTGTGCTGGAGGGCAGAGCTTTAGAACACACTGAGACCTTGCAGGAGACATTCTCTGAAGGAGCTACTGTGGAGCTTCCCCCAAAGCAAACCTCACAAACTACACAGCCTCCTCTGCCCTCCAGTGAAGGAAATGTTGACACTTTAGCAACTAAATCATAGAATCACCAAATAATTTAGGTTAGAAAAGAGCTTTAAGATCATTGAGTCGACAAACCAACAGTGCCAAGTCCCACCAACCCATGTCCCTAAACTGCAGGAAGCAGTGTCTGACACCCTGGTGCTGGATCAGCCCTTGGGAGCAGAGAGAAGTTCCCCAGCTGTTCTCAGTGGGGACAGCAGCTTACAGAGAAATCAAGAGAGAAAACAGAAATTATTAGGAAGAGGGTAAATGTCTTTTTTGCAGAGCAAGAGACAAGAGGCCTCAGTCCTGGCCTCCAGAGTCCTGGTAATTTAAGGTAAGAAAACACAGACAGAAACAGTGCTCTTCAAAATTCTGCATCTCTCCCTTTATGAGATTCCATCCTCCCCAGTCACAAACCCTGCAAGCCCCTGAGCTTCAACCCACTGGCTGCCAACCCTCAAGATTTCAAAACATCACTCCTTGCCTCAGTGCTGACACTGCTACCCAAACCACACGACCCAGGCAGCAGAGCCAAAAAAACTTCTTTTCACTTCAACAGGAGTTTTTAAAATATTATAAATCACTTTGCTTTGTTTTGCTTCCCATTTACTGCATTCATGTTCCTTCTGAGAGGGCCACATTAATAAATACTGTGCCCTGATACCGCACATGGCTTCAATCCCATCATTTTCTGTATTCAGCACTCATATGCCTCCCTTACTACAGTACATAAATGACATAAACTTCTCATCAATAACATAAAAAATTCATACTCTGTCTACAATGCAGCTGCTATCACAGGTTTATGTCAACAATCATCCTGATTTTTAATAGCATAAATGTTTAAAGAGGCAGCAATTCCTGTAAAGTATCTGCAGGGATATTTAGAGCCGACATATGCCAAAACAATCCTGTTCTCATACAGGAGACATTGTTGCTCAGCAGGAAGACAATGTTTATCCTCACAAATGTTTACTCTGCTCCAGCCATTAAAAAGCTCCAAATGGCTGGCAGGGACATCCCGGAGCTCCTGGTCACCCCTCGGAGCAGGGAGCACCAGCTCCTGCCCGTGGCAGCCGAGCCCTCCTGCACTGCACACCTCTTGCCTGCCTCCAAATTCATCTCTTTGTAAGGCTTGCATTTGCGATAAACATACAGAGACAGGATGATTTCCAAATATTTTTATGCTTCATAGTTCTAATGCACAGCCTGTCCTTTAATTTTCTTTTTATCATTAGAAAAACCCCTCAACTTGTCTTTCTGAGGGGTTCCTACCTCAAAAAAACAATGTAAACCCTTTCTTTTAATTTCTTATACTTGCTGCCAATTGTATAGGCCTTTAAGCTATTAAAAAAAATAAAAAAGCTTTGCATAGATGCAGCATAAAATATTTATTTTTAATCTAAGCAGGATTTCTTTACCTGCTGTGCAGCCACAGCTTCTGTTTAAGGCTTGCTTTATCATCTGTGTGTCAAGCTGAAAGCATTTCTCTCATGATCCTCCATTCTAGCTGCAAAGAGCCTCCTACCAGAGCCCAGCTGACACACGACTTCCAACTCCTGCTTCAAATTTTCCTTCTGCCTTTTCCCCTCTCACCCGAAAACCCACAACCTGGAAGTTCTTCACTTGAACAGATGGTTCGTAAGAATCTGGGACACGCTCGTGTGATTGAAAATAGGACTCCTTTGAGCAACATCCCGTGTAACAATTACGTGAACAGTTGGTCAGAAGGGTGACCCAGAAACTGCCCCCGCTCTGCTCTCCTGAGCCCCAGGAGAGCGTTCCCAGTCCTTCCCGAGCTCCTGACCTTGGGCAGCCACAGCTCCTCCTGGGACAGCACATTCCCACTGCTTTCTGCACGGAGCCAGCTCCTGCTGCAGGCCAATGCACCTCTGGGAAAGGGCATTTTTAAGGTCAAAATTAAGTGTTAATGATATAAACCCAACCCTGTGCTTCCCGTTTGTTTACTACGTGAACAACACCAAATTCTCCCAACCAAAGTACTGCATCTCACAAGGTGCAAAACCACACGGTCCCACCTGCTGGTATCCAGGGTGGATCCAGACCCTGCTGCTGTTCAGGAGAAGGGGAACAGTGATCTGAAAAGTGCTGAATTTTCCCAGCTCCATCCAAGGACAACAAAGCAGCACAGTCCCATGGTCAACAAAAAAACAACTTCCAAGTGAAGCTTCAGTTTGTATGTAGGAAGAAATTTTGGGTTAGAATTCATAAATTTCCTGTTCCAAGGCAGAAGCAAAGCCAGAAAAGAGGATTGTGGAAGATGTGCCAGCAGAGTGCACTGCTCCTGAGCAGGGTTTTGGAGGTGTTTTCCATCTTGAACACATGTACAGAGCAGGAGGGAGGCGTCTGATGGGCAGGAGGGAGGAACCAGGCTGGGTGAGGGAGGTGCAGGAGGGGGAGATGACTCTGATGACGAAATATCCAGAAAGGGAGAGTTGTGTGTCCCTAAGTTTGGGAATTACAGGACTGGACAGTTTTGAAGATGTGGGCATGGCTGGACATGGATGGGAAAAGTGGGGTTGTGCCTTAAGACATCCTCAGGAGCTGAGAAGGTGTTTGGAAACAACTCAGTGGTGGCTTCAGGTGCAGTGGGTGGCTGAGACTGTGGTCAGCACAAAAATGTCCCTTCCACTGGAAGAGCTCCTGGGGCCAGTGTCCACTGCCCCCCACCAACTGCATCCCACAAGGGCTGCTTCATGGGGTCTTGTTCAGCTGCAGGGCTGGGGGAACAATAACCCAATTTTCCCTCTCCCCAGAGCAGGTTTCAAGATTGCGTCAAAATCCAGAGAGAGAACCCTGAAGCTTTCCTTTGCTTCTGAACAGGTACAACGAGATGGTCTTTATTTTGTGCTAAAACTGCAGATCCATTGTATCAAAGGTAAATATCAAGTAGAGAGTCAACACCTCCATTAACAAAACCCAAGCTGCCTCAGTAGCCACCAAACATCGACATCTCACAACTATTTTAAAACCCTTCAAGACCTTAAAACCCAGGGACTTAGAAAAAACACAGCACCATTTTAACAAGCTAAATTTCCTGTCACACAGAGGCTTGATTCCTGTCAGTGCAACACTCATTTTAGTCTGATTAAGTTGCTGTGATGAACTTCAGAGTTTAGACTGCCCTTGAGCCTCACATCTATCTGATCTTTAATTCTACTACCCGCTCATTTCTTGCTAAGCACACAATTCTGAGTCCCACTGGAACAGCCTCGTTCAGGCTCTGCATCAATATGTTCAGTGCTGAATTCATTTCTGCAGGGAGCCCAGTAAATCTGAACTTTCCAAAATCATTTGGCCCCCATTACTAGTAAGCACTGCTCTTAAATAGGTTGTAACTCCAGCTAATAGGCTCCATAATCATAGCTGAATTGAACAAAAGGGTCCAGTATGGGCTGTCATCAGTCATTTTTATTCCCAATCAAATGCACTGCATAGAAGGGAACTTTTTTATATTTCTGGATGCTGAAACTAAGAAACTCATTTCACCTGAATATAGGGTTTTTTCCTTAGTAAAAAAAATAAGATAAAAGCTTGCAAGGGTATCCAGAAGTCCAGTACAGCACTGCTGTGAGAGCTGGAACTGGTAACCTTTTCACCTTGCAAAATGGCATCTATCCAGAATATAAGGAGACAGGAAAAACATTAAGATGCAAAGCCCACATAATGAAAAATTCCAGTGCTGAGAGATACATCTTCTGCTATTCAGAGAAAAGTAACTGAGTGTAACTAAACCTAAGGTAAAGGAGTTAGCGGTAGCAGTGCTTACATCTTGATCACATTTCCATGAAGACAAGCTTTGTGATATTGTTTCATCTAGTGCAAAAAAAATAGAAGCCACCTTCTAAATCTTATCACCGAAATTGATAGTGTTTACTTAAAGCTTATTCCAGCTTTGCTGACTTCAACAGATATTGAAGTCTCCAATAAATCTATTTCAACATTTTTTACAACTCTCTTCTTTCTCAACATACACTCTGGCCTCCCTGATCTATATCAGTGGACACGAGACCAGATTTTTGTTTATGAATATCTAGAAGTTTCATTGCTGTCTGCTGCAAAGCCTGGTATAAAAATGAAAAGCAAGTAAATAAAGCAGAAAAGGAACTTGATTTATCCTTTTCTCTCCTGTGAGACAGCAGAGCCAGCCCTAGCTGGCACCATATTTTTTACATCCAAGGCAACCTGCTGCAAAGGCAGTGCAGGAGAGCTCCTGCTGTGCACGGGCAGCTGGTCCTGCACAGGTGGGCACTGCTGGCACTGCTGGCACTGCAGCTTCTCCCACTGCTCCTGTCCAGCTCCACTCGGACACCCTGCGTGACTCCTTTGGGTCAAACACCACGGAATGGCCCCAGCTGGTGGCAGCTGCTGCAGCCACAGCCACATTTTGTACCCTCAGCAGCTCCCCTTGGCACCTTGGCAGGCTGTGGGTTCACAGACATGACCCATCCCTGTTACCTGGGCATGCATCTACCCCGGGACTGCATGGCAGCAGTCATGGGGAGAAAGAGGAAACAGGGCACCTGTGGTTGTGGGAGCTGGTGAATCACAGCTTGGAGCACCGGGGTTGCAAAAGAGCAAACAGGACCTCTAAGTGAGGGTGTGCACGCAAATACTTCACTTCAAAAAGAAAGGAATTAATTAAAAAAAGAATTGACAAATTTTAAGGCTTCAATCGGGTGAGATAGGATAGAGGAATGAGGTCATATCCTTATAACTGATTTTAAAAAAGCAAACAAAAAGTCAAAATCAGGAGTTCTACTAAATGACTAAAATAGTGATGAATTTCTCAGCAACAAAACCTCCACAAACATAAAAATGCCTGATACTGGTTACGTGGTTCACTGGTTAAACCAGAATTATAATTCCACAGAAATCAGAAAAGCTGCAACTGATACAAAGGGATAAAAGACATGAAAGAACCCGGGTGAGGTCTGCTCAGCAATGGAAAACTGCCCCAGGTGGGATATATGGGAAGACTGATAGAGATTTTTAAATCAAAGCAGCACAATGGAAAGAAATCTCCACTGATTCTCTTCAGCTGTCTGGATGGGTCCAAACTTTTTTCCCCCCACACATACACATGAAAATGAGAGGAAGATTTGGAAACCTGTGCATTCTGCCATCCCTCCTCCTACCCACCACATGCTCCAGAACAAATCATGCTCCTGTCCATTTGACAGGAGCTTGCGGGAAGACCTTTCCCTTTCTCCCCCAAGACACTCCTGTAGATTGAAAAATGGCATTTTTCTTATCTTGCTTCCCAGGAAGCTGCCCCACAGCTCCTCTCCACTGTGTAGAGACCACAGGTGAGGTGGAGCAGGGCAGGTGACCATCCTGCTGTCTGGCACGTGGCTCTGGGAGCAGGAGCTGCCCCGGGCAGGGGGCCCTGGGCACCCCACCCCACCCCACCTGGGACTGGGGCACACCCAGGGAGGATGGAGCAGCAGCTCCCTGCACTTGTGCAGCCGTGCCAGGGACACTGGGACTCTGCAGGGGTGACAAAGGCGCTGACCACAGCACGGGCCCTTGTGTAGACACCACTAATGCTCTTAGTCTGCTGCACTGGTAAATACTCAAATATAGGCAAAATCACTACTTCTTCAAAGCTGCAGTAAAGGACAGGCAGAAAGGTACACTGATACAACTCAAGTCAATTATTTTTAAACAATATGTGATGGATTTGCAGTATGCCAATGCATAAAAGACAGGCTCATTTTCTACAAATGCCCACAAAGAGAAATGATAGAGCTCAGCACTATAGCATGGCATATTCCATTAGGAATTAAATCTCTTCTCTCTGATGGTCCCATCCACATGCTCATTGGACAGTCTCCTGCTTTCATCTACATTATTGTTATTAATTTATGAATGGGACTGGAATTACAGAAGATGAGTCTAAGGTGAGGCTGCATTATAATAATAAATGAAAGAATGACTCCTGTTTACTTTCAAAATATTTCATAGCTAAAATGCTTACTGCATTTTTAACTGTGACATACTTCCTTTAGCTGGTTTCGGTTTTGAAGTAATGATATAAAATTCATTTCATCTCTTTTTCAAGCCTGAGTCTTTCATACATAACATCAGGCATGTCATATCTGAGGAATTATTAAAATAAGACGGAGCCTGCTGTATCTGAGCAGAAAAGCTTCTTTGAGCTGGCGTCCTCAGGAGAGAAGCAAGCTCAATCTCATTAGTTGGTGCTGAGAAGGCGTCCTAGTCACTAGGTTCAAGGTGATGAAAGATTAGGGCGTTTGGCCTCGGCTCATTCCGTATGCAGCTCACATCGCTCCCTGCCCGTGAACACGAAATTACATTGAACCTGGGGAGTCTAACTCCATTAATTTTAAATGGAAGATTAATTTAACAATATGCGGCAGATATTTGTTACAAACCTATCATGTAAAAGTGACGGTTAGCAATAAATTGTGGTGACTCACACTGGCCGGTGGCCCTGGCTCAAATAAATCAGAAGGCATTTACACATAATTGCTGTTTTTAAAGACAGGGATATGGGAGATATGTTTCTTTGATGAAAGATTGGGTAACTCCATTCAAGGAAACAGCAGCTCATATTAAAGCTACAGCGTCTCTTTTGAGGGAGATGTTGTTCCAGGGCTTGCAGGACTGGGATGCAGTTATTGTCTGTCTTGGCCTTAACCTAGGCCTGGTTTTTTTTCTTAGACAAATAATTTTCATTGATTTTCATGAAATGTCTGTAAGAACAATACAGAAGTATTTTCCATGAGCTGGGGATAAGAGGTATGGTTTAGGAATATGCATCACTGTACACAGCATATGCTGGCTGTCACCTGGGACTGTGCACAAAATGCTTAAACAAAGGTTAACTGTGGTCCAATATTTTTTCTGCCAACTTTTTGACTCCTGCACAATTTACAGAATTAACAGGTGGCCCTTTTCCTGCCACTGGTACTTTTCTTCTTTCATTGACTGCACAAATGTACGGTTGGGTGTGAAATGTCGTAATTGAAAATATCTTTTCTAGAGCAGAAGACTCATCACCGCCATCTGAGAATAAACATCACAGTGGAGAAAACTGGAAGGATGCGAATCTTTTTAATCTCTTATCAAGTGCAGATAATTACTGTGCTTCTCAAATACTCTGATTGCCCTACCATTGCTAGAATGCTGACACATACCATTGCTAGAACAGGGCCTGCCTACAAGGGAAACAAAAATATCTTGGAAGCTAATGTGAGAGAGCAGAATTGGCTCCCTCAGGAAGCAGAATTACCCCATAGCTCTTTCCTTCCAGTCCAAGAAAAAGGAGAAAACCAACCCCAACTTCCACCCCTAACTATTTGTGATCTGTGATTCTTACATAACTTCTGTAAATTCCGCAGCAACAAACACTGGGTGGGACTGCATGTGGGCATGCTTATTTATTCAAAGCAAAAAGCAGAGTGCCATTGCTTTTCGTTCTGAACTTGAGGGAACAAACCAGACCTGACACCCAGGATGGCGGCGGCTGTTCCACACACTGCTGGGAAGGGTTGGGACACACGGCAGGGAAGGGCATCACCTGCACTGAGAACAAATCACTACATCCATGAGCAGCTTCCTCAGTCTGCAGCAGCCAGAGATGCAATGACCTGGCTGAACAGAGCAGGAGCCCCGGCATGAAGTGCCCAGGGATGGAAATGCTGGGATGGCTCAGACCGGGTGTGCTCAGAGATTGGGACATGTCAGCAGCCACCAGCCCTTCAGACAGGTACAAACGGTGGAAGGGGTGAAAGGGTGGCAGCATTGTGTTCACGGTGTCAAATATCTCACTGTGAACACAAGTTAAAGAAGCAGTCACAGCCAAACAGAGAGGAGCTGCAGTGGAACTGAGAATTCCCAGCCGAGCTGCCTGAGCAGGCAAAGGGAATCCATCCATTCATCCATTCACCCTCTTCTCAGCCTTGAATCCAAATGTCCTGTCCTCCAAAAGCATCCAGAGCAATCCACTGATAGTGTCCTTTGGGAAGGCAGGAAAAGAGGCGCAGCCTTACAGGTCCAGTGCTGGTGAGGCCAGTACAGATCCATGTCTCTGTGGGAAGAATGGGGTGAGGTTTCCACCCCTGGCTCAGAGCTTGCCTGACCAGACAGAAACCCAACTCCAGTGCTGGGTTTCTGACCATTTGTGGTTTGCAATTTTAGGCCGTTAAATGTCTTTGGAACCATTTATTCTAAAGTACATAAAAATTCCAATTTGTAGCAGTATGGGCTCGCACTGTATTCACAGACACCCTCCCCATGCAACACCACACACTGCCCTGCCAGACATGATCCCACCAAGCTTTACACACTGTTGTAAATGGAGATTATCTTCAAACACAAATAAACTATGGGTTTGTGCTGTGTGATTTAAAGAAAAGGATAACAAGAGATAAAACACTGTGCACTTGCTGTTGTATACAGCCATACCAAAGCCCTTGCACAAACCAGACAACTTTAGAACAAGGTTTCTCAGACCCTCTCTTCCTCCCAGCAAGACAGGAGACTGTCTGTTCTAAATTGGCCACCAATAATCTTTTCCATATGGTGGAAGGGAGAAATGCAACCTCCAACAGACCCTCGTGGGAGGCAACGGCATGACAAATCTGGGAAGGTGACTGAACTGCGGGGATCGTGCTTTGTTTCCAGCTCTGCTGCTGGGTGGTGGGACCGTGGGCAAGGCACTTCAATGCTTATAAATTGCTACAAGATCTTCAGATTGACAGGGCCACTGGAAATGCAAATGTGGACTGGCAGTTTCACTGCCCAGCCTGACCTGCCAGTGAAGAGAGTTCGCTTTGCATCAGCATCCACCACCAAGTCCATGGTTCCCTGGTGTCTACACCAACTGTGTGCAACAGCACAGAGCTTCAGAGAGCAAAGAAATGCTCAGGTAAATAAACAGTTCTTCACGCGGGCTAAAATAAATTAATTGAAAAAAAATTACTGTTGATATTCGAACGAGTAAGACTGATGCCGAATAACTACATAGAAATAGAGCACCGTTGCTTTAAATTCAGTGCCAACATACAGGTTGCCAGCAATTGATGCCACTAACTCATTTTTGCACTTTAATGTTAAATTTCTTATGGGACCACATCACCTAATTAGAGGAATTGATAACTGCACTGTTCCATAATGAGGCCAATACATTTCAAAGTCATTAAAGATAACCAAGGCAATAAGTCTGTGTTTAAGCGGCACTTCCTTAGATTTCACAGCCTACATGTCACTAGCATAGGAAAAAGCAATCCCTGCCTAGTCAACTGTAAATGCTGGGTTATTGGAATCTTTAAAACAGGCAGCAAGGAGAAAATTACATGGCCAAATCTCCTTTTTCCAGTTAATGAAGAATTAAGACTCCCATTTACCATATTAGAAGGTTCATCAGAGGTCTCTCCTCTCCATAGCTTGTGTTTGACAGCAGTGTCAATTTATCTGAGTCAGAACGCAGAAGTGCATGACAGTGCGTCATTCATAACTGTCACATCTACTTATCTGTCTCATTGTCACACTGCTAACGAAATTCAGGCCATGTTTTCCCCATCATGGCCTCTTAAAGGGAAAAGGATCCCCTTATCCGCCGCTGCAAACTGACCGAACCACGGCTCTAAAAGCAGAGTGCTAACAAATGGCCACACAGCTTTGGGAAGGGTGGATCACATAACCTCGTCCTGCCAGGGAAAGGAAAATCAGCATTTTCCAGAGGCAGGCTTCCTGCAGGACTCTTGCTGGCTTCAAAATAAGAGACATAAATTCTTGGTGATAATTACTAGACAGACAGATTTATTTTATATTCTACCTTGTGTCTGTAAGATTTGTTCAGGTACATTTGGCATCCAAGAAAAGTAGAGTGACTTTATTGAAAGTCAAACTTCTGTTGGCTTCAAAAGCACAGGATGGATTTGTAGAATTGCAACAGATGAAGAGTTCCATAAAATTAACATTAACATTAGAGCATTTGTTACCTTGGCTGAGAGAGAATGTAAGAGGTCTATCAAAACACTCACAGAAGATCTTCTGCTGTAGGAACTTAGACATAGTAAAGAAGGCCAGAAAATCTTTTCTACAAATTAAAGAAGCATCCCACTAAAATAAAAACACACAACTGTAAAGGTAAGTTAATATTTAAGGAAGACACAGAAACAAACTCACCTGAGAAAACAAATGGAACAAAACAGCTCTAAAAGGAAGGGCCATGATTGGAAAAAAAAACCCTGTTATAAACATACACCCCTGTATTGTAAGGCAAGACACAGCCATGTTTCAAGAAAGAAACTTCCAGAATTGTGTTGTCCTCTCCCCTATGAGAAACATGCATCTTCCTTCTAATCCCAGCTGCTCACACCACCCAGCCCAGGGAGAGACCCAGCAGAGCAATTCTTGTCTTTAAAATCTGTTTCTCCTAGTGCATCTCTCCAGAACATTTGAGATAAAAGTTTCTGATAAATTCAGGGTAACTCCCTAGCCCCTTTAACCTCCTGCTCGCTGATGAGCTGGGAACCACCCCCAGTACCCTCAACTGGGGATCTGAACAGCCTTCCCAGTGCCCCACCCTGCAGGTCTGTCAGAGCCTTCTGCAGCCTGGAGGACAAAGGGGCTCAAGAGTTTTTCTTGGAAATCAGCCTGAAAAGCACAACCCCTTCCTTCTATTCAACGCCACTTCTATAGGAAAGCACCCCTCAGCTCCTGTACCAAACTCCTGAGATTTGCACACAATTTGCCCCAGCAAGGTGATTCTGCCCAAGAGCACAGAGGCTGAGCAGGTCCCGCTCTGTCCGTGGAATGGGGCTGGGGTTTTATGGACACAGAGACCAGGCTGGAGGCAGCGCTGGAAGGAAGCACTGTCCTGAGTTTAAGGGTAAATATGTGATTTTGTGTATTCTGTAAAAAGCATTTTCCACTATTTTCCACAATCACAGACTCCAAAGGAAAGTGGATTCACGTGGTAACATCAGTTTTTAAGAAACCAACACAGCAGGCTTCAGGTGCCAGGGAATGAAAGGGACGGAGCAATTCTTAAAGAGACTGGTTGTGTAAATTTGAGAAGTAGTTTTCCTCCCAAGAAAACTTTTCTTTCACAATATTTCATGAGAGGGTTGGGGGTTTTTTGCACTAGAGCTAACATAATAGGGGAGAAAGAAAATGGTGCCCAATTGGATCAAATTACTGGTGAAACAATGCAAGTGAATGTGCACTTAGGTCTTCAGTTCTGAAAACTTCAAGAACTAAAACAAATTGCATGACCCCCTGGTAACTTCCACTAGAACTTCTGGGTACAAATTGTTTGCCTCAAGCTGGGTGAAATATACATTCAAATTCAGGCTCTTGAAGGAAATTATTAAGTAGAGCCATATTAGCTTTCTCTGAAGCATACTCGTTTTCTATATTGCCACTGTATAGACCAATTATGTTACCTTTCCATGCTGAGAAATGATTGTTCTGCTAACACAGTTCTGGTAAAAATCAAAAGCACTACATTTTTAACCTTGGGGGATTTTTGTTATTGCTGCTCCCTTGCTAGTTCCTTCAAATGGAAAACATCTTCCATTAATCTAAATGCAAAATTTGTTCGGCTTTCGAAAGTTACTTGAAAAATGTTAAGCACAAAGCAATAAACTTTTTATGCTCTTAAGACCACTAATGCTTTGAGCTTCATATTCATTTTGAAGAAATGAACATTTTATGGTTCACAGAGGAATAGCTACATGAATAATATCTGAGACTATAATGCATCTAGCAGAAAAAGATTAAGTTTATGTAAACTATTTAATCAGACGTGAAATTTTCTCTAGAGGATAAAAAATTCTGACCTTATTTAAGTTTATTTTAAAAAATACCAATATCACATTTCCACCAAGGGAACCCACTGATTTCCACATTTATGTTGTATAAATATTCATAGAATCAAGGGCTAACTGGATACCACAGCCCCTAGGAACCAAAAGTAACTTTGGGGAAGTATCACATCCACGTGGTCTTCCCACGGAAAACATTTCCCAGGAAGTGTGACTGGAACTGCAGTGCAGGGGGGGCACACCAAGAGCCCATCGTGGCCCTGATGGTGATGGACCAGTTCATCACAAGCCAAATTCCTCATCAGAGAAGCTCCAATTCCCACAACAGTCTCGTTTTCATTTATGATTTTTAACATGTTTTCAACAGAAATCTCTCCTTTATCTCTTCTAGCCCTTCTGCCTGGCCACCCCCTCATGCTGCAGTGATTCTCTCCCAGGTTTATGAAACCAGGCTGTCTATCCCAGGAAGTGTCTGTCTAGAATTGTGTTAGAATCAACTGATTTATTAAAAAAATGCAAATATGTATATGTTTACAATGTCCAGCTAAAGTGGATTTTATGTAAGCTAAAGTAATTCTAGGAAGCCAAGTGATTTGTACTCAATTAAACTGTACCTGAATTTGGCCCTCATTTCTGCTGATATCCAAAGTAAAGCCCTTGAACTGTTTCAAATTAAACTATGGAAAATCTTGGCATCCTAACTGTAAGCCCAGGTGCATTTATTTTTCTATTAAAACCAGAAAATTATGGAGCTTTCATAAGTACAATATTTTCTGAATCCACTATGGGGTTTTTGTTCCATATAACACACTAATGAAAAAGCCTCATGCAGAAGAATCCTGAAAAATCAATAGGCTGGACACAAAATAGTAATGCAGCTTAAACAACAACATGACTATGAATAACCTGTCTTCAAGCCCTGTCACTTGAGCGTGGTTTGAGGACAAATGATGGCCAGGCTATGGGGAGTGTGATGTGATTATTTGTTTAACGTATGTGTGAAAGCACCTGGCTATACACTGTCATATCTCTGTAACACCAAGCTGGTTTGGGAGCCTCTTGGTTGTGAAGCCAATGTGAACTGCTGAACATTCAGCCTTTTCTTGCTCTTTTTATTCCAGAAAATTACCCACTCAAGCCAAAGAGGGAAACAGGAGCTACTCTACATTCCGGTCCCTCGTGGACACCCATTATCGCTGTACCCCATGGAAGCTTCCCTTTCCCTTTCCCACAGTATTCAGTTATCACAACAAAGAGTTTGATTATAAGTTCAATATCAGCTCAAATGTTCTCTCCTGCTGTGGTGGCACCTCGAACTTCTCCCTCAGGGAAAAGTCAAAACCACATTTTGGGCTCTCTTTTCCTTGCGAGCCCTTCCTGCCTTCTCCAGTGTTGGAGAGATAAAGGATTATTTCAGCAGGGAGACAGCACATCGCCCTTGACAATCTCCTGGCAAGTGGAACTGGCAAAACCCCAAGTTATGGTGGGCTGACACCCAGACCTGTGCCCTCGCAAGCACTGCAGATGAATCCTTTGCTAGCAGTGGGAAGAGTCAGGACCGTCTCCAAAACTTAGCTGTATTAATAAAGGGGAAGGTGAAGGAAAGGCAACAGTGCTCAGAATGCCACATCCACAAATATAATTTTGAAGACCTTAAAAGCAGACAGAGAATGAACACACTGGGGGGGGAACACGTATTTGGGGGAGGGTATAGAAGAGAAAAACAACAGCAAGACATTTTTCAAGAAAGTCTCCACAAAACCCAGCAGACCATTTGGATGCCATTTGAAATCCTTTTCCATTTCCTGGCCCTACCGGAGAGCTCCGACCACGCCACGCTCTGCAGGGAAACCCAGCCATTTTGCTGGGGCTCCCAACTGTACAAAATGGCTACACCAGGCGGCATCTGCCACGGAATGATTGGTATTAGGCATAACTCATTATTCTGACAAGGACCTGGCAGCAGGCAGGCGCTCTGGCACGAGCACCGATGAGATAAGGGTTTGGCATGGCCGCCGGTAGGATATGAATTAAGCTCAGTGTCAACACAACGCACATGGTTTCCTCTCCACGGACATGCCAAATCCTTGACACAATAATGAGTTGTGCGCGATGCCAGTCACTGATTGTCAGCTCAACTGCACATCTCTCTTCTGATGCCATCAAGCTGCAGTGGCATCCAAAGTTGGGGAAAAACTTTGCTGTGAGTTTTGGGGGGGACAGAACAGGCAGAGGGCAAAGCCTGACCCTGTCAGCCCTGCCAGGCCTGTGGGCAGCAGGAGAGACCACGGGGATGGATTTACATGGCAGCCCTGCTCAGTGTAAAAGAAAATGATCAAGCTGGTGCCTGACAACTGCGCTGTTCCATTAGAAATCCAGTCTGAAACACCCCTTGGCTTGAAAACACTCAAGTTTGTGTTTCATGTGCATTTGGAAAAGGCCCTTTCGTGTGGAATGCAATGTTCCCAGTGGTGGAGTGAGGCAAAGCCATGTGGACTGGGGATGGAAGGATGGCAGTGTTTTAGTCAGCCATAACCTGCCTTGGCCCTACAGGCCTCATGTCTCCTCTGTCCTCCCTAATACCTCCTCAGGCCACAGCAGGAACACCTCAGCTTCCCACAGGGAACACCTCAGCTTCCCACAGGGAACACCTCACCTGCCCATGGAACACCTCACCTGCCCATGGAGCACCTCACCTTCCCAGGGGACACCTCACCTTCCCATGGAACACCTCACCTTCCCATGGAACACCTCACCTTCCCAGGGGACACCTCCCCTGCCCATGGAACACCTCACCTGCCCGTTGAACACCTCACCT